>MU700199.1:39350-199769 GCA_026770625.1 Nicotiana glauca
TATATATATATATATATATATATATATATAGCGGAAAGATAAAACGGAACATATGATTATAGTTGGGAAGGGGAAACATGCTTCGGGGATTGCAGATAAAACAGAATCTCAAGAAAATAATAAGGAAACCAAAAATTCAACTTCTAACACTGATAAGGAAAATAAGGGTAGATTTCACTTTCAGTTCACATCTTGTTGCAGGCGTGCAATCTGATCCCATTTCTCATACGTCGTGGTAGGCGTACCACCCGCTCCCATTTTATCAAACTTTGTAGTAGGCGTACCACCCGCTCCCTTTTCATCAAAATCTCATAGTAGGCGTACCACCCGCTCCCATTTCATCAAATCTTGTGGTAGGTGTATCACCCGCTCCCATTTCATCAAATCTCGTGGTAGGCGTATCACCCGCTCCCATTTCATTACAACTTGTGGTAGGCGTACCAACTGCTCCCATTTCAAGCCAAAACAAAATCACAAGGTAATCCCGACAAGGGAACAAAGCAATGTAATAACTTCCCAAAAAGGGAACAACAATATCGAAACAAACATCCCGGAAAGGAAGAATCAGCTATAACCAATCTTAACTCAACTCCTACTCAGCTCAATTAATACCAATACTCAGTCATAAATTTTTTTTTTTTACGAAAATAAGCTAAATCCTTGCTCAATATCGAGAAATCGTCAATTAAAGCATCCGTAGAATCACTTAAGAACACATCAAATATCGATTTAAGACTCACGGTCATGCTCGAAACCAACGTATAGATACTTGTCACAATGCCTATACGTCGTACTAAACAAGAAGTAATTATCAAATAGAACACAACTCCTAATCCCTCAAGCTAAGGTTAGACCAGACACTTACCTCAATGCCACAAACACCACTCAA
This sequence comes from Nicotiana glauca, assembly GCA_026770625.1. Lineage (NCBI taxonomy): Eukaryota > Viridiplantae > Streptophyta > Magnoliopsida > Solanales > Solanaceae > Nicotiana > Nicotiana glauca. The sequence goes on from MU700199.1 coordinate 40,240, forward strand.
GGTTCAATTATAGCTTTACCCCTCGATTCCACCACCAATTCGCTCGTATATAGTCACAAGTTACTTGATTACATCAGCAAACGCTAAATAAATCAATTTGAATGCATGGAAATGAATTTTCCAAAGTTTTGCCCAAAAAGTCAAAAATTGCTCCCGGGCCCACATGGTTAAAACCCTAGGTTCGAACCAAAATCCGATTACTCATTCCCCCACGAACTCAAATATATAATTTATTTTGAAATCGGACCTCAAATCGAGGTCCAAATCCTCAATTTTTTTAAAAACCTAGGTTTTACCCAAAACACCCATTTTTCCCCATCAAAATTTTTGATTTTAAGTTGAAATCACGTTAAAAGATGTTAAGAGTTGAAGGAAGTTAGTTAAAAACGGCTTACAATTGATTTGGAGAAGAAGGAATTCTTCAAAAATTGCCTAAGTGTGTTTATGTTTGAGAGAATATGAAAATTGGGTTCAAAAATCGGCTAAGTATGAAAAACTGTAGGTCTCAGATATGGGAATTGCGAACATGGGTTTGCAATTGAGAACCCCGACCTCTGCTGATATGGGAAATGCAAAACAGGTTTCGTATTTGCGAACCCTTTAGATATCCCAAACTTTTGCATTTGTGAAACAATTGCCGCATTTGAAACTTCGCATTTGCGAAGATTATATCGCATTTGCGATCATAGAGGATTTAGGCGGGCATCGCATTTGCGACGGCTACTTCGTATTTGCGAAGAAGGCTGCCCATGCCAACTCTCACATTTGCGATGCATGGCTCACATTTGCGATGCGAAGCCTGCAAGTCATAAATACACCAGCTATTTTTCAAAGTTCAAAATGCACACGTGGCCTATCCAAAACTCACCCGAACCCTCGAGGTTCCAAACAAAATATCCACACAACCTCAAAAACATCCTGCGGACTTATTCGTGTACTCATATCACTAAAATAACACCGTGAACAACGAATTAAACCTCAAAGTCAAAGGATTTTTCTCAAAATTCGTAAAACATCAACTTTAGCAATTTAGGTCTGAATCACGTCAAACGATGTCCGTTTTTCACCAAATTTTACAAAAATAGCTTAAATCATATATAAGACTTTTACCAGACGCCGGATCCAAAATACAGGGCCGACACCAACATGTTCTCATCAAATTTCATTTCAAATTTCCTTAAACAATTTCAGAAAACACTTTCCTTTATAAATTCATTTCTCGGGCCCGGGACCGCGGAATTCAATTCCGGGCAAACGCCCAAGTCTCGTATTTTCCTACGGACCCTCCGGAACCGTCAAATTACGGGTCCGGGTCCGTTTATCGAAAACGTTGACCAAAGTCAAATTAACAAATTTGTAACTAAATTTTATTATTTTTCACAGATTTTCATATTTAAGCTTTCCGGCTACGCGTTCGGACTACGCACACAAATCGGGGGGACTCTAAATGAGTTTTTCAAGGCCTCAGAGTCATAGAATTTAATTTAAATAAGTGATGACCGTTTGGGTCATCACATAATGAGAGTTTGAAGTTAATAATTTCATGAACATTGAAAGTATTTTAAAGGACTAAAACAAATTTTGCTTTTCTATATTGGAAATATACTTATTTAAAATTTAGTTACTATTTGAGATTTTCATTTTACGCGTTTTTAAGTATTTATCTCATCTACTACTAATTTCTCGATGCACGGACTCTCGTCACCTCGTGCATATGTAGCCCCCAAAAATAGGAGCACTTAACCAATTATTTACCTATGGGGACAATTCCCTCTAACAAGGTTAGAAAGGAGACTCACCTCGCTCCAAAGATCCATAACCGGCATTCCACGCTCTTTCGAAGACTCAAAGTGATGCACAACGCTCCAAAACTAGCCAATAATTATGCAAATCCATTAATATATGCTCAATTACTCATTACAATCCAATATATAATAATTCCTAACCTCGATCGAAAAATTAACAAAAATGCCCTCGGGCCCACGTACCTGGATTTCCAAAATTTTTGAAGAATAAGTTTACCCATAGCCTCAAGAACTCAAAAATATAATTTTCTCATAATTTCATATCCAAAATCATGATCGAAATCCAAGATTACTAATTTTCTATGTTTTCCCTCAAACTCTCAATTTCTGCCAATTTACATGCTAAAATCCATACAAAATCAATATATTTAACTCAAGATAGGTACGGTTAGCTTACCTTGTCGTTGATGATGAAAATACCCACTTGAAGCTCTCCAAAATTGCCCATACCAAGAGAAAATAAGAGGAAAATGGCCAAATCCCGAATTTAAAACAACCTTCTGCCTCCACCTCTTTCCGCACCTGTGGTCCTATGACCGCTTCTGCGGTTCCTCAGCAGGCCATCCTTTTCTGCTTCTGCGCCTTCACCACCGCAGGTGTAGTCTCGCATCTGCGAAAAAATGACCGCATTTGTGCTCCCTTCACCGACAGCCCAAAACCGCATCTGCGGTTCAATTCCTCGCTTCTGCGGTACCGCTTTTTCGGTGAACCCTCCGCAGAAGCGGTTATATCAGCAACCAAACCCCTTCAGCTATCCCAACATTTCAAATTTCGATCCGTTAATCACTCGAAATCCACCCAAGGCCCCCGGACCCCAACCAATCATACCAACCAGTCCTAAAACACGCTACGGACTTGCTCGTGGCCTCAAATCATATCGAACCACGAATCGACCTCCAATCCAAGCTTTATGAACTTTAGAATTTCAAACTTCTATTTTCGATATTTAAACCTATCAAATCACGTCCGATTGAATTAAAAATTTGCACGCAAGTGATATTCGACATTACAGACCTACTCCAACTTTCAGAATCAGATTCTGACCCCGATATCAAAAAGTCTACTTCCGGTCAAACTTCTCAAAAACCTTCAAATTTCTATCTTTAGCCAAATCACTCCAAAATGACCTACTGACCTCTGAATTCACTTCCAATCGCGCTCCCATCTCCAGAATCACCACACGGAGCATTCATAGACTCGAAATCCCAAACGGACATCGATAACACTGAAATGCACTTCAAGTCAAACTTATGAAATTTCTTCTAAAATGCTAACTTCCACATTATTCAAAACCCGAATCGGACATACGCACAAGTCTGAAATCATCATACGAACCTGCTGGAACGTTCAGATCCCGATTTCGAGGTCATTTATTTAAAAATCCAACCCTAGTTAATTCTTATAACTTAAAGCTTTTGAAATGAGAATTCTCTTTCCGAATCAACTCCAAACTTCCCAAAATTCAATTCCGACCACACGTACAAGTCATATTTCCTAAAATGAAGCTTTAATGGCCTCATATTGTTGAACAGTGCGCTAAAGCTCAAAATGACTGGTCGGGTCATTACATTCTCTAACACTTAGACATACGTTCGTTCTCGAATGTGCTAAGAACTGCTTTGGAGTAGTCTGAAATCACTGTTTGACACCTCATGCACCTTCCGGTGCTACCACAACTCAGTTGATCTCATTAGCTCGATCACTTCTGAAGATATTTCCTTTTATTCAAGAAAATAAGCCTTAGAGCCTAATTCCAACATCCGAAATGTTATGCCCAACCTGTTTCCAACATACGCTCATCATATTTATCACTACACGCAGTACCAAGACGTGACTGCATACCTTAGCTGAATTCACACCTTGCACCATTTTCTCATAGGACCACAATAATATTCTCTGATCAATTTATTCAAAATTCCATGACTCTGATGCTCACAACGCACCTCGTGATATGCATAGCTCTTACTCTAACTCTTACAATAATGCCACGACGGAAGATAGGCATAGAATTTCATAACCAATTGCTGAATCAACAAATCATTGGGTCTATACTCCTGACAAGAACCCTCAGCTCATTCTGAACCGAATAATGGTCTTAGTTCCTTAATATACTGCATATACTCAGATTACACTGATCTCGAATTCAATGATCTAGTCTGACCCAGTACGAACTGCTTAGGCAATAAGCCACCCCAATATGACCAAAAGTCTCATATGATGCCACAATGTGCCAATAGGCTACCAATTAGAATGCGATACAAGGGAAAACGAACTCTGAAAAGGAAATTCAATACCCCGCTCGCGAATCATACATGCGACGCGGTCAACATACTAATATGAGCTTCCTCAGAAAATAGGAAACAAAACACATAAAAATAGATATGGGGAACTGTACTGAACATCACACCGTTGCGGCGCGCAACCCAATCCAAACAACATAACCATGGCGGCGTGCCACCCGATCCACACAACATAACCATGGCGGCGTGCCACCCGATACAAATAACATACCTATGGCGACGTGCCACCAGATCCACATATAGAACTCACACAAGGAGATGCACATCGAGCTAAATTGCTCATTACAATAAAATGACGAATTTCGGTCACAAGCACGCTAATTGCACAGTTCCATCCCTGGGGAGACATATAGCGCTATAAGCTACAAAACGCAAACACAATTGAGGTGCAATATACGATCTGAATCTCGAGATCCATCCTGCCCACATAACCTCATCTCTACATGGAACTTAACACATAAGAAATTCACCAAGCCATCTCACAACTCATACGGCGCAATACATCACTACATGAAACTGCTGACAATGAAATAACACACTGACTACTCCTCCATAAGGAGCGCATTACTGAAATGAACTCGTTTGGCCCGATATAGAGCCCATATTCACATTTGAATCCATCCACAGACCTCAAGCTAATTCTGGTCGCATGACTAGGCTATACCTTTCTAAGGTCCATAATAACTCTCCTTTCTTTCATAACGCATAAGTCCAACCATCATAACTAGAGAAATCCTCCACAAACCACAACTCAATAGGCTGAGTGCCCTCCAGGCATATATTCTCAAATCAACGATATTATCACAACCTTCATACTTGGTTTAGTCTTTAATCAATCAAGTGACTACCTGCCACTCTTATACAATCTACCTGGAGGACACACTCCTACAACCTACCATAACAAGTAACTGGGTCATACCTCCAAACCACCGGTCGCACTAACGCTGATGCAAAGCCCTTTTTACAAAACACCGTTATCATATGACGTTGAAGACAATACCAACCTACCTTAAACATCGAAACTCCTTTCCTACTCATCCGAGCTCGCGACATCCCTATCAACACCGAACTGTTGCCTTGATCTCCACTTCAATTCCATACCACTCCCTGCACCTAGCATGCCAACATACGATAGAACACACTTTTTATCATAGCTTCGGAACAACTATTAGGCTAACACTTCATCATATAAAATCTTTTCACTTACCTCGCTTCAGGAGAACCATAGCAACACACAGGTGAATTCTCACAGCCGTGGAAATATGCAAATCCCTAGGTAGTGGTCTACCCCACCATAACCCTTCCGGGGTCTGCCTACACGAAATAGGCCATAACAGTGGAATACCTCTGAATAACATCAATTACGGCAGCCGACAAGCCTCACACGTACTGCCACAAATCACTTGCATAACTTAATCACGTTGAAAGATCTAATCACTACCAGCAGCATGCCACTTTAACTATGGCTAACCAATCCCTCTTCTTCCAATTTATCCTTGATTGTCATAGAAATAATGATAACTCCACTCAACACTTAACACACTCCATCCGCACTCATCTTGAATGACCCTTAATCATGAGACCATGCTGTCTCAAATCCCACGAACTATTTTGTACCTCCCAATAGCTATATCGCAAGCCAAAACATCATATAACATTTTGTGCCTCTTATCATAGGCTGCTATCAAGCTCGATTCTTAACCGTACCTATAGGCTTGAAATCATTAGGCATCACACTTTATCTTTTAAATTAATTAGGACCGATGTTGAGAGCCACCCGCTCTGACTTGGCCCCGAATGTAATAAATTCCATAAATATTCTAGCACATGAATACCCCATTTGTGAAGCACCTAGCAGAATCCATTCCCTTGGAACCCGCATCTTTACAAAGCACAATCCTGAATCCTTCCCCAAGTCTGAATATGGGCCAATAAGGCCAATGATAGCCGACCTTTAATAATTCCTTTGCCCAAATTACCACATATGGGATTTTTCCCGTAGCTGAAATAGCCCATCAATATGCTAATAACCAGAAACCTCGCAAGTAGTTAACCATGCAACCACATCATAGGCGGTGGGACTCTCCCACTTAGTTGGAAGCCACTATTATACAACTCTGGAATTTACCAGGATTCTTAATCTCCTATTGACATAACCTTGCGCAGTCAACCGCCAACATTCTAGATATCTTACCGTAGAAAACCCCTTTTTATACTTTAAATCATCAACAACATTTGCACGACCGATCCATTTGCTGTATAACCAATAGAATTCTTCGCACAAGCCTCGCCAACCACACGACCGCTAAACTGCTCAGATGAATAACCCACCTGTGGAAATCACTCCCCGACATCTCCCAATTCTGCTACACGGGGTACAATCACTACAACATCAATAACCAATCCTGAGTCCGAGCTCTTTCTCCAGATGCACAACTCCATTCACCCCTCGTGGACATTAATTAAATGTGTGGCAACATTCTTCCAATTCAAAGTTAAGTTGTATCCTTCTTCATTCAATCAACTCCTTCCAGTTATATCAAATCTCCTACCTTATAATAGTCCATACTTCAAATTAATCCATAGGCCCAAACCACCAATTACTAAAATTCCCAAATCACTCCAAACTCTCCCACTTTGACGAAACTCACCCCTTTAGTCGACTACTCGACCTTGGCCTCTTGTACTCGGCCTTCTAAAAATTTTAGCCACCGCCTGACACTACCCACATGTCTTTCCTCATCCTTTGCTGCTTAGCTACTGCCTTAAATAAAATCTATCTTCTTGGCACTTGAACCCACAATTGCTGCTAACTTTACACCTTTCGGAAGATCATCTTTCTCACATCGTCAACATTAGAAACACTGATTCAATCCTGAACTACCACCCTGTGATATCTGACAGCCGCATTTTCGACACCATTTCACAATAGCCAGCCCCAAAGGCTAATTTTAGAATATCGCAATACCGATGAACTTAGTACGTTCAATTAGGACAACGACATCCTCTTATAGAAGAAAGCTCCACCACGCTCGCAAATACCAAGTCTAATTACTCTACCAGCCTACATCTGACCATTTTTAGTCTGATTGCCTTTTCCCTACCGGGAATAAAATACTGAATCTCTAGATCATGCACTGAGTAAACCTCCCTTCAAGTCATTCACTGTCCCAACACGTGGGCACACATCCTACCATCATATAACTACTGCGGAACAATCGTTCATAAGCATCATGGCAATTTGTGCCTAGCCTCAGAGCCCTCAGAAGAACCGCTACTTGTTGAAACAATAGAATATCCTTCTACAAAGTGATGATAATAATCCGATCAGCTATACCAAGAGAAACATCTCGTACCACACTTGTAGTACCATTACGGTTCTTCAATTCTTGATTTATAACAAGCGGTTCGTGTCGCGTAAGATTGAGTAGGAATGAATTAAAGGCATACGCCTCCAAGGATCAAATCGCACGATAAGGAATCAAGAAGGTAAGTACTCTAATAGTTCTGCAGCCTCCCGAAGATAAGTACAGACGTCTCCGTACCGATCCGCGAGACTCTACTAGACTTGCTCGTGACTCATAAGACCCTAGGAACCTAGTGCTCTGATAACATGTTGTCACAACCAAAATACACTAAGGGTCGTGGTGGCGCCGCACACCACCATCAGGCAAGGTAACCAAATTACTTAATTAAATTCTCGTTTTAATACTCTTGAAATCTATGATTTTCCTTTATTTTTTTATAAATAAAAGATAATCGCTTCAATTCAAATTAAATGATAAATAATAAATATAAAATACTTCAAACCATCCCAGAACTCGGTGTCACAAGTGCATGAGCAATTTCTAGGAAAAACCAAATAAAGTACAACAGCTGTCCAGAATACAATTGGACAGAAAGCAAATACAATATATTGGAAGGGACTATACTAGCTGCGGGCCGCCTCGAGAAATACAACTTACCTAGTCCCAGTACCATCCATGCTGCTACGCCCCATAGGCCGCTGGGGGTACATATGCATGTGCAACAAAAATGCACAAAAGTGTAGTATGAGTACGAAAATAATGTGTACTCAATGAGTATCCCGTCTAATCTTGAAGAACTAGAGACGAGATGGTCGAATTTGACATTTACTAGTGGTCCAATAATGATATATCAATAATATGTTAAATCGTGGATTTTTTTATAAACATGATATAATTCGATAGGTCGAAGCAAATGAACAACTCTTCCTTTTATAGGAAATTTCCAAATTCCTTTTCATCATTTATGCAATTATTCTCAAGCCGGGAAGAGGCTATAACAACTTTAATAAGTTTTAAGGTAAGCAATACAAGTATGCGCAAATCATGCCGAGGCGTACGGCCCGCTCCAACATAAACCGTGCACTGCCGAGGGTCGAACGACGGGAACCATAGATGCATCTATTACCCCGCTCGCGAACTATCCATGCGATGCGGTCAACATAAAATAAACAATCACCCTGCTCACGAATCAAACATGCGATGCAGGTACACATAAAAAACATGCTTAGATAGCCAATCAAGAATTTTATCCAAATAAAAGCCACTTCTCTTTTAACAATTTAAGAAAAAGAAGTTTGATCCCTTTTTAAAATTTATTTACTGATTCGATGTGATTTAAGCAATTTAAACTGTCAATAAGATTATAAATATCTCAAATATAACATACTTTTGGGTCCTAGACTACCCGGACAACAGCATAATAGTAGCTACGCACGTACTCTCGTCATCTCGTGCGTACGTACCCTCCACAAATAGGAGCACATAACCAATTATTTACCTATGGGGACAATTACCTCTTATAAGGTTAGAAAGGACACTCACCTCGCTCCAAAGATCCATAACCGGCATTCCACGCCCTTTCGAAGACTCAAATTGATGCACAACGCTCCAAAACAAGCCAATAATTATGTAAATCCATTAATATATGCTCAATTACTGATTATAATCCAATATATAACGCCCTCGGGCCCACGTGCCCGGATTTCCAAAATTTTCGAAGAATAAGTTTACCCATAGCCTCACAAACTAAAATATATAATTTTCTCTTATTTCCATACCCAAAATCATGATCGAAATCCAAGAATTCTAATTTTCTAGGTTTTCCCTCAAACCCTCAATTTCTACCAATTGACATGCTAAAATCCATACAAAATCAATATATTTAACTCAAGATATACCTTGTCATTGATGACGAAAAACCCCACTTGAAGCTCTGCAAAATCGCCCACACCAAGAGAAAATGAGAGAAAAATTGCCAAATCCCAAAGTTAAAACAACCCTCTGCCTCCAGCTCTTTCCGCAACAGTGGTCCTATGACCGCTTCTGCAGTTCCTCACCAGGCCACCCTTTTCCGCTTCTACGCCTTCACCACCGCAGGTGCGGTCCCGCATCTGCAAAAAATGACTGCATATGCAATCCCTTCACTGACAGCCCAAAACCGCATATGTGGTTCAATTCCTCCCTTCTGCGGGGCCGCTTCTGCGGTGAACACTCCGCAGAAGCGGTTATACCAGCAACCAAACCCCTTCAACTATCTCAAAATTTCAAATTTCGATCCGTTAAACACCTGAAATCCACTCAGGTCCCCAGCAACCCAACCAATCATACCAACCTGTCCCAAAACACATTACGGACTTGCTCGAGGCCTCAAATCATATTGAACAACGCTAGAAGCACGAATCAATCTCCAATCCAAGCTTTATGAACTTTAGAATTTCAAACTTTTATTTTCGATGTTTAAACCAATAAAATCATGTCCGATTGACTTCAAAATTCACACGCAAGTCATATTCAACATTACGGACCTACTTTATTTTCCGGAATCACATTCCTACCCCGATATTAAAAAGTTCACTTTCGGTCAAACTTTTCAAAAACCTTCAAATTTCTATCTTTAGTCAAATGACTCCAAAATGACCTACAGACCTCCAAATTTACTTATGATCACGCTCTCAACTCCAGAATCACCATACAGAGCTATTCACAGACTTGGAATCCCAAACGGACATCGATAACACTGAAACGCACTTCAAGTCAAACTTATGAAATTTCTTCTAAAATGCTTATTTCCACAATAGGCACCAAAACGCTCCCAGGTTATCCAAAACCCGAACCGGGCATATGCCCAAGTCCAAAATCATCATACGAACCTGCTGGAACCTTCAGATCCCGATTCTATGATCGTTTACTTAAAAATCCAACCCTAGTTAATTCTTACAACTTAAAGCTTCTGAAATGAGAATTCTTTTTCCGAATCAACTCCGAACTTCTCAAAATTCAATTCCGATCATGCGTACAAGTCATATTTCCTGAAATGAAGCTTTCATGGCCTCAAATTGTTGAACGATGTGCTAGAGCTCAAAATGACTGGTCGGGTCGTTACAATCATTGTTGATTGTATATGTGGATCTGGTTGCGCAATGCAACAATGTTATATTTAGATCGGGTTGCACGTCGCAACAATAATATAAAAGGATTAGGTTGTGCACCACAACAATGTTATAAGGGACAACCAAAGGACTTTTGTAGTCCTCACAAAAGTTTTCAATAAAATATAAACTTTTCAATTAATTACTTCTAGGTCCTGACCTTAATTTTTAAAATTAATTTTACTTTTTTTAATGGTTTACTTCTTAAAAGTTGTGAACCAAGGACTTTTGTAGTCCTCACAATAGTTTTTAGCAAAATGTAAACTTTTCAATTAATTACTTCTAGGTCCTAACCTTATTTTTTTAAGACAAATTTACTTTTTGTTTTATAGTTTACTTCTTAAAAGCTGTCATACCTTATTTTTCCATTTTTAATGTTGTGAGATTGCTACACGTAGCTGATGTAGTGCCTTTTCCCTGTATATCTCATTTTTGTTAATCACTCATTTTTGAAAATTTTAGAAAATACCCATGGGGCGAAAAATATTTATCCGTTCCTATCAATTTCTTTGCCCCTTCCCCATTTTTTTAACAGCTAGCCAAATGAAGTCAATTCAAGCTGCTATAAATCAAGCTAATTCAAGCCAATCCAATTCAAACCAAGTCAAGCCAAGCTAAACCTAATCAAGTTAATTCAAGTCAATCCAATTCAAAATCAAGTCAAATAAAGCCAAGCGAAATCAAGCTAAGCTAAAGTTAAATGGGTAAAAAAAAGTAGGGATGGGCGTGGGTAGGTAGGGATAATTAGTTTTATATAGGTAGGTATATATTGTAATTAATTTTCAAATGGATAAAAGAGAGTACTAGTTTAAGCTCAATGAATATTATGTATAAATTGCTCTTTTCTTAAGACTACTCCCACACGGGCCTTTGAAATTGGTAAATGTAACTTCCTATGGATATTTTTTTGCCCTTAGGTTACGTTTTACATTATTTGATCTTATACATTTCAATAAATTTAGGCGAGGTATGCCAAATTTCTTCTCCAAGTGGATGATTTGTTAGATCTTGCTATACATTTAGACATGTCCCCGGTCATATGTTCCTAACTATATTCTTCTCTCTCTAGAGCTCATATATGTTCTAATAAAGACATGTCAGAATAATTTTTGATTAGTTCTAAATCTTTTATTTATTAATATACTTGAATTATTTTTAATTAATATACTTATAAGACTAATATTAGGTCAATTTATGTAAAGACTCGAAACTAAAAAAAGTTTGTTGGTGTTATTTAGAGGATTCTAAAATATAAAAATATGGGTCTTCATTAATACAGGTGAATTATAATATATTATTAAAATCCTAAATGAGTTCATAATAAGCATAATGAGAGTTTGAAGTAAATAATTTCATGAACATTGAAAGTTAAGATTTTAAAGGACCAAAATAAATTATGCTTTTCTATATTGAAAATATACTTATTTAAAATTTAGTTACTATTTGAGATTGTCATTTTATGCGTTTTTAAGTTTTTATCTCATCTACTACTAATTTCTCGATGCAATTTTTTTTTACTTTATAGAAAATTAAAATATACTATTTTATGGGTCTAATTGAAATATAATTGGTATAAAATATTTAAAAATCACTTAAGATATTTTAATGAATAAGAGTTGTCTTCAGAAGCTTGTGTTAATTCTGGTTAGGTTGAACTTTGTTCCTTGGATGCGCAGGTCATTTTTTGGAAACCTTTCTTACTGTTTTTAACCTAGAGTGCATAAAATACATTTTTGAAAATTAATAAATTAGCATTAATGAAAGAAAAAAAAGTAATAACCTTTATATTTTTAAAAATTTGTCAATTACATTGGGAGACGAAGAATAGGAAAAGGAGAAGGAGTTAAAATGCAAAATTATCCTAATTTTTACTGATTTTAAGAGGTGATATATTATACCTGTTGAATCAAGCTCATTTAATTAGTTTTTTTTCTCAGCTCATTGAATTGAATTGAATCTTTTTATGAACAATCATTGCCTTTGAAATATCTATGATGCATTACAAATACTAAAAGTATAAAGTATTGATAGTGCCACGTTATAACATTGAAAACGAAGGTAGCATTATCAGCCCAAATCGAATCTCCTTAAAATTTCTTGGTTGATAACTTAGAATTAATTTTTAAGCGTAAAGTATGGAACGAAATTGATCCTTAAGGTTCAATTTGATAAATTTAGGTTATTTTTTAATTTCGTCTAGAACTAAGCTTAAATTCCCACATTTAACTGCATAACCCGTGCCACGTGAAATTATGAGTGAACAAGTAATAATATACACAACAAAATCTATAACTAAAGAAATTATATGCGCACAAATTCATAAGAATGCCAAATATTTTTCAATTTATGATATTATCCGAGTTGTAATTATTTTGAACACTTCAACTCATATTTGTTTGAATTACTTGTGTGATGATCCAAAAGGTTATCACTTATTTTTAAAATAAATTCTGCATTCCAAGACCTTAAAAACCTCTTTCAACTTTACCTCGATTTGCGTGCACAATACAAACGCATAGCTGGGAAGCTATTATGTGAAAATGTTAATTTTTTTACTTAAAATGCATTTAAGTTGAGTTCGTTCAATATTTTCGGTAAACGGACTAGAACCTATAATTTGACGGTCACGGAGGGTCCGTGAAAAAATATGGGACTTGGGCATATGCCCAGAATCAAATTTCGAGGTCCCAAGTCCGAGAAATAAATTTTTAAAAGAAATTATTTTCTGAAAAATATAAAGATTTTTGAAGGTGATTTCTTTTTTTTTTTAATCTTTGGTATGTATATAATTTTAGCATTTGATTGCATTTTTCATCCTTTTATGTTATGTGAAACCTGTGGTATCAGGCCCGTATTATGATTCCGGACCCCAGTACAGGTTCAATATGATTTATATGTATTGTCGGTAAAGTTTGGTAAGAAACGATATCCATTTGACGTGATTCGGACCTTAAATGCAAAATTTGATATTTTAAAGTATTTATTGATTTTGAGGTTAAATTCATTATTTAAAGGTTATTTTGGAAATTTGATCGCACGGATAATTTCATATGATATTTTTGAGTTAGTATGTATGTTTGGTTTGTGTCACGACCCCAATCCCGGTCGTAATGGCGCCCAACACAAATGCTAGGCAAGCCTGACCAATTATCCCTCACAACCTAATTACGCATCCCCATTACCAATTGTTTAAGTTAATTTAGCAGTTAACAATATTGATAATCCGATAGTAAATAGAAACAACACGGAAACCAGAATAACTGTCAAAACAACTCCTAGCAGATCTGGGGTCACGAATCTAGAGCCTCTAGATACAACTGAGTAGTGAATCCACAATAATACAGAAGTCTAAAATACTGAAAGATAAAGGGATAAGGGGAGAAGTCGGGTCCTGTGGACGCCAGGCAACTACCTCGACGACTCCTGAGAAATCTGGGCAGCAGCGAACAACTCAACTAAGCTCCCGGAATACCTGAATCTGCACACATGGTGCAGGGAGTAAAGTGAGTACATCCAACTCAGTGAGTAATAAGCATATATAATGACTGAAGATGAGAATTCACGAAATACCACAATGTAAAGCTATTGTTAGCAGTTTAGCATAACTAACGAAGAAATGGAAAACAAGCAATGACAGGTAGGTCAGATAATCATCAATGTATGGATGCAATGCAATGCACATGACCGCTGCGGCGCGCAGCCCGATCCATTTGGATACCCGCACTCACTGTGGGGTTTTAGACTCCGGAGGGGCTCCTATAGCCCAAGCGCAATATCATCATATCATCGCTACGGCATGCAGCCCGATCCACACTCAGTCCAGAATATGCATGTGAGCCACACGGGCAAAGTCAAGTTAAAATTCTCAGTTCCAGACATTAAGAAATATAGTTTAAGTTTTAAAACCTTAGAATTATGACTAAACATTTCGAAATAGTGTTTAACTCAGGACTGAAGTCATATAACATGCTAAGTATCATGGAAGCAGTGATAATAATCCCTAAAGGATTCAAGTAATTGGCACACAACCCAAAATATATTCATAAAATCCAAGTAGGAGGTTTACCAATCAATCTCTAGTCAAGAACACGGTATGAACATCACTCGGGGACAGACTGAGTCATAGTCCCCAATCACAAAGGTCCCCGCACTCGTCATAGAGTACGTGTCTCGCCTCAATATAGCATCACAGTGTGATATACCGGGGTTTCAAACCCTCAAGTCATCATCTACATCTTTTACTCACCTCAAGCCGGCCACAAGTCTAGCTCGCTATGCCTCTTCCTCTCGAATCAACCTCCTCGCATGACGAATCTGATCAAAACCACAAGGAATACATTACTATAGATCAAAGAAACATAACCCAATCGAAAATACTCGAGAAACACCAAAAATCTCGAAGTTGGCAAAACCCGAGCCCCGGGCCCACTTCTCGAAAAATTACAAAATTTATATCACCGGAATCCTCGTCTCGCCACGAGTCCATACATACAAAATTTACCAAAATTGGAGCTCAAATGCCCTTTCAAATCCCAAATTTTCATTTAAAAACCCCAAGCCCTAGTTCTTCCAATTTTTACCCAAATTTCCAGGAATTAAAGGTTGATTCTTCACAAAAATGACGTTTCTAGGCCACGAGACTTACCTCCAATCGATTCCCATCAAAATCCTCTTCAATTTTACCAAGAAGCTCTTAAGGTGGTTAACAATAGAGGAAAAATTGAATAAACTCGCGGATGAAATAATGATATAAAAACCCTTCTGCCTACAACGACTTTCGGTCCCGCTTCCGCTTATGCGGGACCGCTTCTGCAGTCAAAAATCCACTTATGTGTTCTTCACTTAGAAACCAAAACTCCGCTTATGCGACTCAGAGTCCGCTTCTGCGGACCACCCAAAACCGCTTCTGCAGTTAAATGTCCGCTCCTGCGGACCCGCTAAAGCGACCATCTTCCGCTTATGCAGAAATTACTCTAGCCCATTCCTGACCGCTTCTGCGGAACCGCTTCTGCGGTCCATTTCTACAGAAGCGAAAATACCAGATGACAGCAACAACAGACCTGAAGCAACTTCAAAAACTCTCGTTTAACAACTCGAATCCATCCCGAGGCCCCCGGGACCTCAACCAAAATAACCAACACATCCTAGGACCTCCTTCAAACTTGCTCCAACCCTCAAAACACATCAAACAATGCTAAAACCATTAAATCACATCGGATTCAAGCCTAAGTTTCTTAAAAACTTCCGAATTGTACATTCGATCAAAAACCCGACCAAAATACCTCCGAATGACCTGAAATTTTACACACATATCCAAAATCACCAAACGGAGCTACTGCAACTTTCGAAATTCCATTCCAATCCTTGGATCAAAATCTCACCTATCAACCGGAATTCGCCGAAACACTAACTTCGCCAATTCAAGCCTAATTCTACACCGGACCTCCAAAATAACTTCCGATCATACTCCTAATCCAAAAATCATCCTCCGAAGCTAACCGAATCATCATAATTCACATCCGAGCCCTCTAGCTCAATAGTCAACATTCGATTAACTTTTCCAATATAAACCTTCCTTAAGGAGACTAAGTGTCTCATTCCCTATCCAAGCCAATCCAAATCAACTCCAACACAACCAATGTCGATAATGAAACATGAAGAAGCAATAAATGGGGGAAATGGGGCTGCAATACATGAGATGACAGGCCGGGTCGTTACATCCTCCCCAACTTAAACAAATGCTCATCCTCGAGCGGGTCAAGAAACATACTTGGAACCTCAAATAGGTGAGGATATCTACTCCGCATCTCCTGCTCGGTCTCCCAGGTGGCCTCCTCCACGGGCCGACCTCTCCACTGCACCTTCACCGAAGCTATATCCTTTGATCTCAATCTCCGAACCTAACGACCCAAAATAGCCACTGGCCCCACATCGTAGGTCAAATCATCATCCAACTGGACCGTGCTGAAGTCTAACACATGCGACGGGTCCCCAACATACTTTCGGAGCATAGAAACATGAAATACCGGATGAACTCCTGATAAGCTGGGTAGCAAATCAAGCATATAGGTCACCTCCCCAATCCTTCTAAGTATCTCAAAATGGCCAATGAACCGCGGACTTAACTTCCCTTGCTTTCCATATCTCATAACTCCCTTCATAGGAGAAACCTTCAACAAGACCTTCTCGCCCATCATATACGATACATCTCGAACTTTCCGATCCTGGATCACTTTCACCTTATCTAAGGCATCCTGGACCAACTCTGTCCCTAATAGTCTAGCCTCGCGGGGCTCAAACCAACTAACCGTAGATCTACAACGTCTCCCATATAAGGCCTCATACGGTGCCATCTGAATGCTGGACTGATAGCTGTTGTTGTAGGCAAAATCTGCAAGTGGTAGGAACTCAGCCCAAGAACCTCCAAAATCAATAACACAGGCACACAATATGTCCTCCAATATCTGGATGGTATGCTCGGACTGCCCGTCTGTCTGAGGATGAAACGTTGTGCTCAACTCTACCCGGGTACCCAACTCTCACTGAAAAGTCCTCCAAAACTGGGAAGTAAACTGGTACCTCTATCTGAGATAATAGAGACTGGGACCCCATGCAACCGAACAATCTCCGGGATGAAAATCTCTGCTAACCGCTCCGAAGAATAGGTAGTACACACCGAAATGAAGTGCGCAGACTTGGTCATCCAATCCATAATCACGCAAATCGAATCAAACTTCCTCGATGTCCGAGGAGGACCACTCACAAAATCCATAGTAACCCTCTCCCACTTCCACTCGGGAATTTCCATGCGCTGAAGTACACCACCGGGCCTCTGATGCTCATATTTCACCTGCTGACAGTTGAGACACCAAGCTACATGACTCAGAATATCCTTCTTCATTCTCCTCCACCAGTAATGCTGCCTCAAATCCTGATACATCTTCACGACACCCGGATGAATGGAATACCGCGAGTTGTGGGCTCCTCTAATATCAACTCCCGAAGTCCATCCACATTGGGCACGCAAATCCGGCCTTGCATCATCAACGCTCCCTCATCATCAATAGTCACATCTCTAGCATCATCATGTTGGACCCCGTCCTTAAGGACAAGCAAATGCGGATCGTCATACTGACGTTATCTGATGCGGTCATACAAGGAAGACCGAGAAACCACACAAGCCAACACCCGACTAGGCTCCAAAATATCTAGCCTCACCATCTAATTGGCCAAAGCCTGGACATCAACTGCAAAGGGCCTCTCCCCAACTGGAATGTATGCCAAACTACCCATACTAACCACCTTCTGGCTCAAAGCATCTGCCACTACATTGGCCTTCCCTGGGTGATACAATATGGTAATATCATAGTCCTTGAGTAACTCAAGCCACCTCCGCTGCCTCAAATTAAGATCCTTCTATTTAAACAAATGCTGAAGGCTGCGATGATCAGTATATACCTCACAAGATATGCCATATAAGTAGTACCTCCAAATCTTCAAGACATGAACTATAACAGCCAACTCCAAATCGTGAACGGGGTAGTTCTTCTCATGAGGCTTCAACTGACGAGAAGCATATGCAATAACTCTACCTTCCTGCATCAACACACATCTGATCCCAACTCTCGAAGTATCACAATACACGGTGTAAGAACCTGAAGCTGATGGCAACACTAACACTGGAGCTGTGGTCAAAGTTGTCTTGAGCTTCTGAAAGCTCTCCTCGCACTCGTCCGACCATACAAATGGTGCACCCTTCTGCGTCAACTTGGTCAAGGGAGAAGCAATAAAGATGAAAATCCCTGGACGAACCGGCGATAGTAACCTGCCAAACCGAGGAAACTCCGAATCTCCGTTGCTGAGGAGGTCTAGGCCAACTCTGCACCGCCTCTATCTTCTTTGGATCAACCTGAATACCATCATTGGACAACACGTGTCCCAAAAAAGCCACAGACCCAAGCCAGAACTCACACTTGGAGAACTTTGCATAAAGCTTCTCCTCCCTCAATCTCTGTAATACCACTCTCAAATGCTGAGCGTGCTCCTCCTGGCTACGCGAGTATACTAGGATATCATCAATAAAAACAATAACAAATGAATCTAGATACGGCCGAAATAGACTGTTCATCAGATGCATGAACGCGGCTGGGGCATTAGTCAGCCCAAAAGACATAACTAGAAACTCATAGTGCCCATATCTCGTCCTGAAAGCCGTCTTCATTATATCGGAATCCCTAATCTTCAGCTGGTGATAGCCTGAACGGAGATCACTCTTAGATAATACCCTTGACCCTTGGAGATGGTCAAACAAATCATCAATGCGCGGTAGTGGATACTTGTTCTTCACTGTCACCTTGTTCAACTGCTTGTAGTTAATGCACATTCTCATTGTGCCATCCTTCTTCTTCACAAATAGGACCGGTGCACCCTACGGTGACACACTAGGATGAATAAACCCCTTATCTAGGAGTTCCTGAAGCTGATCCTTTAGTTCTTTTAACTCTTCTGGTGCCATACGATACAGAAGAATGGAGATGGGCTGAGTGCCCGGCACCAGATCAATACCAAAATTAATGTCTCTGTCCGGTGGCACGCTCGGCAGGTCTGCTAGGAACATATCTGGGAAATCCCTCACAATAGGGACAGAATCAAGACTAGGAGTCTCAACTCCAACATCTCTCACAAAAGCCAAGTATGATAGACAACCTTTCCCAACCATCCACTGGGCCTTTAGGAAGGAAATCACCCTGCTAGGAACATAGTCAGTCATCCCAAGCCACTCAATCCTCGAAACACCCGAAATAGCCAACGTAACTGTCTTGGCATGACAGTCCAGAATATCATGGTACGGAGATAGCCAATCCATACCCAGAATAACATTAAAATCTACCATGCCCAATAACAACAAGTCAACTCGGGTCTCCAGACCCCCAATAGTCACCAGACAAGATCGATATATATGATCCACAATGATGGTATCACCCACCGGGGTGGATATGTGCACTGGCAAAGCAAGACAACCACGGGTCGTACCCAAATGATGGGCAAAATATGAAGACACATAAGAGTATGTAGATCTGGGATAAAATAAAACAGAAGCATCCCTGTGGCAGACTAAGATAATACCTGTGACAACAGTATATAATGCAATGGCGTCCCTCCTATCTCGAAGAGCATAGAATCGAGACTGACCACCGCCAGATCGGTCTTCACCCCTAGAGCGGCCCCTAGCTACCTGGACCCCACCCCTACCTGACTGGGAGGGTGCTGAAGTAGATGGAGTATAAGAGGAGGGTTGATCCCTCTCCTGAGACTGACCACCATGAAGCTGAGGACACTGTCTCCTCATGTGACCAAACTCACCGCACTCGTAGAAAGTACCCGGTGCTGGAGAAGGGGACTGAACAGAACCCTTCGCTGCTGAAGAACCCTGGGCTGAAGAAGCAGGAGTAGAGCTCCGAGCTGGAAGGGCACTAAGTGAAGACTGGCCTTGCTAAACTCCCTGATGACCACGGCCTGAAGAAGCCCCACTGTACTCTGGGCGACCTGACTGAGGAGGCCTGAAGGAACGACCTCTACCACACTGGAACTAACCCCTAGACGGAGCACCACTGAAGCTACCTGAACCCTGAGGCCTCTTGGCCTCCCTCTCCTCATGCTCCCGACGGCGAGCCGTCTTAATCTCCCGAGTTATGTCGACTACCTCCTCGAACGAAGCACTCATAACCCTCTCTCTGGTCATCAAAATACGGAGTGGATAGTTGAGGCCATCCACTAACCTCCTAATCTTCTCCCTATCAGTCGGGATCATCCATGTAGTATGCCGAGCTAACTGCGTAAACCTCAACTCGTACTGGGTCACAGACATGTCCTCCTAAATCAACCGCTCGAACTGACGACGCAGCTCCTCCCTGCAAGACTGCGGTACATACTTCTCCAGAAAGAGAGTGGAAAACTGCTGCCATGTGAGGGGTGCTGCTCCAACAGGCCTATGCCTCTCAAACTCCTCCCACCATGTAAATGCAGGCCCTGAAAATTGTAAGGTAGTAAAAGCCACACCACTCGATTCTAAGATCCCTGCGGGTGCAAAGCATATGCTGGCACTTATCTAGAAAACCCTGGGCATACTCGCCCTCAGTACCACTAAATGTCGGAGGCTAAAGCCTGCCAAATCTCTCAAGAGGATGATGCCCATCGTCTGGCATAGATGGAACTACATAGGCTTGAGCTAGTGCAACTGGTGTGTCTGGTGCTGCTGGTGCAACCGGCTGAGTTGGAACCGCTCCCGGTGTTTGCAATCCCTGAACAACCTGCTTAGGTGTGAGAGCAACGGGGGTCTGATGACCATCCCCGGTCTGTGAGGTAGCTGCTGCAGCAGTGGCTGAGACTGCCTGAGACAGGCCAGTGCAGACGGATAGTATCTGAGCTAAAGCCTCCTGGATACCAAGAATCACAATGGGCATTGCCGGTGCCTGAACAGATGCTGCTGGAGCATCTACAGCTGGAGGCTGGTCCTGAACTGGGGCAGCTGGTAGATCTGCAGGTGCTGCCCTCGCTGGTCTGCCTCGACCACACCCACGCCCACAGCCTCTAGCGGGTGGTAATGGTAGTCGTCTGTCACGTCCGGTAGCATGGGTTCTCGCCATCTACAAGAGAATAGAATACATAAGTTTAGTTCTCGGATCAACAAAGCCGCACGACAAGATTTTCAAGAATATGAAGTGTTTCCTAAAGGTTCTGCAGCCTCTCGAGGATAAATACAGACGTCTCAGTACCGATCTGCGAGACTCTACTAAACCGGCTCATGAGTCGTGAGGCCTAGTAACCTAGGCTCTGATACCAACTTGTCACGACCCCAATCCCGGTCATGATGGCGCCCAACACAAATGCTAGGTAAGCCTGACCAATTATCCCTCACAACCCAATTACGCATCCCCATTACCAATTGTTTAAGTTAATTTAGCAGTTAACAAGATTAATAATTCGATAGTAAATAGAAACAACACAGAAACCAGAATAACTATCAAAATAACTCCCAGCAGATCTGGGGTCAGGAGTCTAGAGCCTTTAGATACAACTGAGTAGTGAATCCACAATAATACAGAAGTCTAAAATACTGAAAGATAAAGGGATAAGGGGAGAAGTCGGGTCCTACAGACGTCAGGCAGCTACCTCGATGACTCTTGAGAAATCTGGGAAGCAGCGAACAACTCAACTAAGCTCCCGGAACACCTGAATCTGCACACATAGTGCAGGGAGTAAAGTGAGTACTTCCAACTCAGTGAGTAATAAGCATATATAATGACTGAAGATGAGAATTCACGAAATACCACAATGTAAAGCTATCGTTAGCAGTTTAGCATAACTAACGAAGAAATGGCAAACAAGCAATGACAGGTAGGTCAGATAATCATCAATGTATGGATGCAATGCAATGCACATGACCGCTGCGACACGCAGCCCGATCTATTTGGATACCCGCACTCACTATGGGGTTTCAGACTCCGGAGGGGCTCCTACAGCCCAAGCGCAATATCATCATATCATCGCTGCGGCATGCAACCCGATCCACACTCAATCCAGAATATGCATGTGAGCCACACTGCAAAGTCAAGTTAAAATTCTCAGTTCCAGACATTAAGAAATATAGTTTAAGTTTTAAAACCTTAGAATTATGACTAAACATTTCGAAACAGTGTTTAACTCAGGACTGAAGTCATATAACATGCTAAGTATCATGGAAGCAGTGATAATAATCCTTAAAGGATTCAAGTAATTGGCTCACAACCCAAAATATATTCATAAAATCCAACTAGGAGGTTTACCAATCAATCTCTAGTCAAGAACACGGTATGAACATCACTCGGGATGGACTGAGTCATAGTACCCAATCACAAATGACCCCGCACTCGTTATAGAGTACGTGTCTCGCCTCAATATAGCATCACAGTGTGATATACCGGGGTTTCAAACCCTCAAGTCATCATCTACATCTATTACTCACCTCAAGCCGGCCACAAGTCTAGCTCGCTATGCCTCTTCCTCTCGAATCAACCTCCTCGCATGACGAATCTGATCAAAACCACAAGGAATACATTACTATAGATCAAAGAAACATAACCCAATCGAAAATACTCGAGAAACACCAAAAATCTCGAAGTTGGCAAAACCCGAGCCCCGGGCCCACTTCTCGAAAAATTACAAAATTTACATCACCGGAAACCTCGTCTCTCCACGAGTCCATACATACCAAATTTACCAAAATCGGAGCTCAAATGCCCTTTCAAATCCCAAATTTTCATTTCAAAAACCCAAGCCCTAGTTCTTCCAATTTTTACCCAAATTTCCAGGAATTAAAGGTTGATTCTTCACAAAAATGACGTTTCTAGGTCACGAGACTTACCTCCAATCGATTCCCATCAAAATCCTCTTCAATTCTACCAAGAAGCTCTTAAGGTGGTTAACAATAGAGGAAAAATTGAATAAACTCGCGGATGAAATAATGATATAAAAACCCTTCTGCCTACAACGACTTTCGGTCCCGCTTCCGCTTATGCGGGACCGCTTCTGCAGTCAAAAATCCACTTATGTGTTCTTCACTTAGAAACCAAAACTCCGCTTATGCGACTCAGAGTCTGCTTCTGCGGACCACCCAAAACCGCTTCTGCAGTTAAATGTCCGCTCCTGCGGACCCGCTAAAGCGACCATCTTCCGCTTATGCAGAAATTACTCTAGCCCATGCCTGACCGCTTATGCAACCACTCACCCGCTTCTGCGGAACCGCTTCTGCGGTCCATTTCCACAGAAGCGAAAATACCAAATGACAGCAACAACAGACCTGAAGCAACTTCAAAAACTCTCGTTTAACCACTCGAATCCATCCCGAGGCCCCCGGGACCTCAACCAAAATCACCAACACATCCTAGGACCTCCTTCAAACTTTCTCCAACCCTCAAAACACATCAAAACTATAAAACCATTAAATCACATCGGATTCAAGCCTACGTTTCTTAAAAACTTCTGAATTGCACATTCGATCAAAAACCCGACCAAAACACCTCTGAATGACCTGAAACTTTACACACATATCCAAAATCACCTCATGGAGCTACTGCAACTTTCAAAATTCCATTCCGACCCTCGGATCAAAATCTCACCTATCAACCGGAATTCGCCGAAACACTAACTTCGCCAATTCAAGCCTAATTCAACACCGAACCTCCAAAATAACTTCCGATCACACTCCTAAGTCACAAATGATCCCTCGAAGCTAAATGAATCATCAGAATTCACATCCGAGCCCTCTAGCTCAATAGGCAACATCCAGTTGACTTTTCCAATATAAACCTTCCTTAAGGATACAAAGTGTCTCATTCCCTATCCAAGCCAATCCAAATCAATTCCAACATAACCAATGTTGATATTGAAACATGAAGGAGCAATAAATGGGGGAAACGGGGCTGCAATAAATGAGACGACGGGTCGGGTCATTACAGTTTGGAGCCCCGAAGGCTTGGGTGAGTTTCAGAAGGTTTTAAACTCTTAGAAATTTGCAGGCTTTCATTTGCTGGTATTCTAGTATTTCCGTCTTCGCGTTCGCAGGAGGAACCTCACGAACACGATGAGTTATTTATGCTGAAGGAAAATTCCTTATACGCGAATGCGAGACCCAGGTTGCGAACGTGAAACTTTGGGGGGGACGGGGTATTCCCTTCGCGAATGCGGGCCTGGTATCGTGAACGTGAAGGCTTGTGGCCTGGTTTGGGGGAAGGGAAAATTGTACCTACGCGAACGCGACCACTTGGACACGAACGCGAAGGCTCGAAGAGTTACTTCTCCGCAAACGCAAGCCATGTTCCGCGAACGTGAAGGTCTGCCTGACCTAACTCATCGCGAATGCGATGACCAAATTTTCCCTGTTATTTTAAAAGTCCAGAAACAGAATGTGTTTCGAGATTTAACCCATTTTTCACAAACTTCTTCTTCTCCATACCTCTTGGAAGATTTTTGAAGAACTTCTTCACCATAACCTCTTGGGTAAGTAATCTTTGACTTGTTTTCTTCCATTTTTATCAACACCCACTAGATTTCAAGGCCTAAATCATGTGATTAAGGGTAGTAAATTAAGGATTTGGGTAGAGTTAGGGATTTTTTATTATTTGGGAATTTGACCTCGTTTTGGGGTCAGATTTCAAAACAAATTATATATTCGAGCTCGTGAGTAAATGAGTAATCGAGTTTTGGTCCAAACCTCGTGTTTTGACCAAAAGGGCCCGGGGTCAATTTTTGACTTTTTGGGAAGAATAATTAGAAAGCTATAATTAAGTAATGAAATTGGATTGTTTAGCATTTATTGATAATATTAAGTCGATTATGTCTATATACGATTGATTTGGAGCCAAATACAAAAGGTAAAGTGGTGTTTGAGGCATGAATTGGTCGTGGAAGTTCTAGGTAAGTGTTTGGTCTAAACTTATCTTGAAGGATTAGGAGTTGTGTCCTATTTACTATTTCCTTCTTGTCGAGTACGACATATAGAATTGTGACGAGTATCTATACGTTGGTGTCGAGCATGACCGTGAGTCTTAAATTGTAATTTATTGTGTTCTTAAATAATACTACTGATTCTTAAATTGATGATTCTCGGTATTGAGAAAAGATTAAGATTGTTCTCGTGGGAATTACTTATGATTGAGTATTGGTGTTAGTTGAGATAGTTAGATGTTGGAACAAGATTGGTTATAGTTGTTTCTCCATTGCCGGGACGTATTTACTTATTCTATCGATTCCCTTGCCAGGATAGTGTAGTTCTTTATTGATCCCTTGCCGGGACCCTTGTTATGATTGTTGTTAATTGTATATGTGGATCGGGTTGCGCGCCGCAAAAATGTTATATTTGGAGCAGGTTGCACGCCGCAACAATAATATAAATGGATCGGGTTGCGTGCCGCAACAATATTATAAGGGACAACCAAAGGACTTTTGTAGTGCTCACAAAAGTTTCGAATAAAATGTGAACTTTTGAATTAATTACTTCTAGGTCCTAACCTTAATACAACGACCCGACCGGTCGTTTTGAGCCCTAGCGCGTCGTTCAACAGTCTGAGGCCATGAGCAGCTTCATTTCAGGTATTGTGACTTGTACACATGGTCGGAATTGAAATTTAGAAAGATCGGAGTTAAATTTGAATGAAAATTCTCATTTTAGAAGCCTTAAGTTGGAGAAAATGGCTACGATTGGAATTTTGAGTAAACAACCTCCGAATTAAGATCTAAAGGTTCCACCAGGTTCGTATGATGATTTTGGACTTGGGCGTATACCCGGATCGGGTTTTGGATAACCTGGGAGTGTTTTGGCGCCTATTGTGGAAGTTAGCATTTTAGAAGGAATTTTTTAAGTTTGGCTTGAAGTGTATTTCAGTGTTATCGATGTCTGTTTGGGATTCTGAGTCTGGGAATAGCTCCGTATGGTGATTCTGGAGTTGGGAGCGCGATCAGAAGTGAGTTCGAAGGTCCGTAGGTCATTTTGAAGCCATTTGGCTAAAGATAGAAATTTGAAGGTTTTTGAGAAGTTTGACTGGAGGTTGACTTTTTGATATCAGGTTTAGAATCCAATTCCGAAAGTCGCAGTAAGTCCGTAATATCAAATATTATTTGTGTAAAAAATTTGAGGTCAATCGGACGTGATTTGATAGGGTTAAACATCGGAAGTAGAAGTTTGAAATTCTAAAGTTCATAAAGCTTGAATCGGGGTGTAATTCATGGTTTTAGCGTTGTTTGTCGTGATTTGAGGCCTTGAGCAAGTTCGTAATGTGTTTTGGGATTGGTTGGCATGATTGGTTGGGGTCCCTGGGGCCTCGGGTGGATTCCGGATGGTTAATGGATCGATTTTCGCCTTATGAGGATTGCTGCTTTTCTGGTATAAGTGCAGTAGATTTTTACTCTATGCAATCGCATGAGGAGGTCTGCGGTCGAATAGAGCAAGGGGAGAGGAGTTGGAATTTTGTCCTATGTGATCGCAGGAGGTGCAATGCGATCGCATAGGAGAAAGGCTGGACCTTATGCGATCGTAGGCCCCTCTATGCGATCGCATAGTGCAATTTGGGAGGCAGCATTTTTTTTGGCCTATGCGATCGCAGGGCTGCGGTTGCGATCGCATAGAAGGGTCATCTGGGCAGTGTTATTTTAAATTGGGTTTTGGCTCATTTCACTTCATTTTTCTTCTATGGGAGCGATCTTGGAGAAACTTTTGAGCATCATTTTCATCACCAAGCTTTGGGTAAGTGATTTCTATTGATTTTGAGTTAAATACAAGTTTATATACGGATTTAGGCATTTAAATTAGAGTAAATATTGAGGTTTTGGTTGAAAACCTAGAAAATTATAATCTTGGATTTTAGCCACGATTTTGAGTATGGAATTAAGAGAAAATTACGTATTTGAGTTCCTAAGGTCATATGTAACCTTTATCTTCAAAAAAATTTGGATTCCGGGCATTTGGGCATGAGGGCATTTTGGTCATTTCACTAAGCGGAGTTGGGAATGTGTATAATCTGAATTGTTAACAAGTATTTGAGCATGTTCTCATTAATTTGTCGTTAATTGGCTAGTTTTGGTGCATTGTGCATTGGTTCAAGCCTTCGGAAGAATGTAGAATGCCGGTTATGAGTCTTCGGAGCGAGGTGAGTTTCCTTTCTAATCTTGTGAGGGGGAATCTACCCCATAGCTGAAGTAATTGATTATGTTCTCCTATTTGTGGGGGCTACGTATGCACGAGGCGACGAGAGTCCGTGCGTAGCTACTATTATGCTATTGTCCGGGTAGTTAGGACCCAAAAGCATATTGCACGTGGATTAATTGTGAACCCATTGGTAGCTTGAATTGTTTAACTCACATCGAATTAGTAAGTAAATTTATAAAAGGATTAAACTTCATTTCTTAAATTTTTTAGGGAGAATTGGTTTTATTTGAATAAATATTCCCCGATAAGTTCTTATTTAACTGATTGAGCATGTATTTTATGTGTGCTTGCATCGCATGGATGACTCGCGAGCAGGATAACTGTTTATTTATAGAACGAGCCAAACGTCTTGGTGAGAATAGATGCATCTATGGTTCGTGTCGCTCGACCCTCGGCAGTGCACAATTTACATTTCTGTTGGAGTGGGCCGTCGACCTCGGCATGAATTGCGCGTGTTTATCTGTTACTTGAAAATTTTAAATGTAGAATTGGACCTACGTGGCTTGATATAAACTGATAAGATAATAAAGAACAAACTTTGGAAGCCCTTGATTTATTGTTGAAGGTGTTTACCTGTTTTTCTGGCTTCACAATTAGAACTTCTAGGTAAATCCATGATTAATCTCGCGCTTAGAGAATATTGATTATTGACCTCTATTGAGTGTCAAAGTTGGCCATCTAGTCTCTACCCCTTCGGGATTAGGCGGGATACTTACTGAGTACACGTTGATTACGTACTCACACTACACGTATATGTACTTCTAGCAGCCTACTGGGCATAGCAGCATGGACGACTCTGGGACTAGATGAGCTGCATTGTTCGAGATGACCCGCAGCCAGTGTAGTTCCTTTCAGCATTTTATTATTTATTCCCTATCCACTGTATTTCGGACAGATGTTGTATTTTACTTTCCTTATCGATAGTTGCTCATGTACTTGTGACACCGGGTTTCCGAGATGGGTTTCAACGGATTTGTACTAATTGTTATTATTTACATTTGAATTCCAGTAGTGATTTATTTTTATTCATGAAAAATGGAAGTAAAAACCCTAGATTTTTCAAAGGTATTAAAAGAGGCTTTAATGGATAATTTAGTTGGCTGGCCTGACAGAAGTGTCTGGCGCCATCGCGACCCTTAGTGGATTTTGGGTCGTGACAACATGGTATCAGAGCACTAGGTTCTCGTCGGTCTCACGAGTCATGAGCAAGTCTAGTAGAGTCTCGTGGATCGGTATAGAGACGTCTGTACTTATCCTCGGGAGGCTATAGGGATGTTAGAAGTACTTCCCTTCTTGATTTCCTTTTCGTGCGATTCGATTCCTTTAAGGCTTATGCCTTTGATTTCTTCCTACTCAATCTTACGCGAGCGCTTGTTATAAATTGAAAATTGAATGATTGTAATGGCACTACAAATGTGGTGCGGGATGATTTTCTTAGTATAGTTGATTGGACTATTATAGTCGCACTTTGGAGGGATATTCTATTGTTTCAGCTCAGTAACAGAACTTCTAAGTTTCTTGAGGCTAGGCACAGGTTGCCATGATGCTTATGAGCGATTACTCCGTAGTGTTGTTGTGATGGTAGGATGTTTGCCCATGTGTCCGGGCAATGAATAAATTGAAGGGAGGTTTACCCAGTGTGTAATCAAAGGGATTCAATATTTTATTCCCGATAGGGGAAAAGGCAGTCAGACTAAGAATGGCCGGGTGTGGGCTGGTGGAAGTAATGAGGCTTGGTATTTGCAAGCGTGGTTGAGCTTTCTTTTATGAGAGGGTGTCGTGGTCCTGATTGAACGTACTAAGTTGTTGGTGTTATAATCTGCTACAATTCGCCTTTATGGCAGGATATTGTGAAATAATATTGGAGGTACAACTGTCAGATATCGCATGATGCGGTGGTTTAAGATCGAATCAGAATTTCTAATGTTAACGGATCGATAAAGATGACCTTTGGAAAGGTTTAAAGTTAGCAGCAACAGTGGGTTCAAGTACCAAGAAGATAGATTTTATTTGAGGCAGCAATTGAGCAGCGAAGTATGAGGAAGGACATGTGGGAAGTGCTAGGCGGTGTTTAAAATTTCTAGAAGGCCAAGTATGAGGAGCAAGGTCGAGTGACCGATTAAGGAGATGAAATCAGCCAAAGTGGGAGAGTGGC
This sequence comes from Nicotiana glauca, assembly GCA_026770625.1. Classification (NCBI taxonomy): domain Eukaryota; kingdom Viridiplantae; phylum Streptophyta; class Magnoliopsida; order Solanales; family Solanaceae; genus Nicotiana; species Nicotiana glauca. The sequence continues at coordinate 69,698 of MU700199.1, forward strand.
GAGGGTAGCATATGGGCTTGGTAGTAGGATGACTACGCGCCTTAAAGAGAGTTTGGATCGAATTGGGGATTTTAATGATTTGGTAATTGAAGCCTGCGGGTATGATGTAAAGTATGGGCTATTATGCGGTAGAAGATTGTTATGGTGGAAAGGAGCTACTTGAAATGGAGGAGGGTGCAGCATAACCCTGAATTTGGAAGGATATTGCAGCGCATTTAATTGATGTCTGCGAGGGATGAATGGACTTGTGCAACTGGAAGGTGAGCTTAGACTCAGGATAGGCTATTGGTGTCATAGTGAATGTACCCCGTGCAGCAGCGTGGGAAGATGTCGGGAGGTGATTCCCGTAGGTGGGTTATTCCCCGTGAGTAGATTAGCGGTCGCAGTTGGCGAAGCTTCTACAAGGAATTATATTGGTTGTTCAACAAAAAGATTGGTCGTGCGAATATGGATGATAACTCAAAATATGAAAGATGAGGATTTACAGGAAGATCCCAAGAGATTTTGATAATTGGTGGCGCGAGGTTAAGTCAATAAGAGGTAAAAAGGTCGTGCGAACTTAATAATGGTGAAAAGATGGCTTCAAGCTAAGTGGGAGAGTCCCACTGCTTATGATTGGCATGTATGATTAACTACTTGCGTGATTTCTGGTTATTAGCATATTGATGGATTAATCCAGCTACGAGAAAAGACCATAAGTAGTAAATTGAGCGGAGTAATTATTAAGGATGTGCTATGGTTAGCCTTATGGGCTCGTGTTCGAACTTAGGAAAAGGTTCAGAATTTATGCCTTGTATAGAAGCGGGTTTAAAGGGGAGTGGTTCTGCCAGGTGCTTCGTTGAGAGGGTATATGTGCTAGAAGATTCATGGAGTTGATTATATTCGGGACCAAATCAGAGCGGGTGGCTCTCAGTAACGGCCCTAGTGAATTCAAGAGGTAAAGTGTGATGCCTAATGATGTCGAGCTTGTAGGTACAATTAAGAATCAAGCTTTGTAGCAGTTTATGAGAAGAGGCACAGAATGTTCCAGGATGTTTGACTGGCGGTGTAACATTTGGGTGTTATGAAATAGTTCGTGGGAATTGAGACAGCCTGGTCTCGTGATTCAAGGACACTCGGGGTGAGTGTAGATGGAGTATGTTATGTGCTGAATGGAGTTAGTCTTATTTTTAAGGCAAGCAAGGGTGAATTGGAAGAAGGTAAATTGATTAGCCATAGTTGAAATGACATATTGGGGGCAGTGATCAATTCGGTCCCCGAGATCAAGTTATGTGTATGATTTTTAGAGGTATGTAGAGACCTGTCAGCCACCGTGATTGATGATTTATCAGGGGCATTCTTCTGTTATGGCTTGTTAAGTGAAAACGGATTTCGGAAGGGCTATGGTGGCTTGGACCACTACTTGTAGATTTGCATATTCTACGGTTATGGAAAATTACCGGTGTATTGCTATGATTCTCCTAAAGTGAGTTAAGTGCAAGGTTCTTATATGATAAAATGTGAAAATATTAATGAATTCGGAGTTGTGATGAAAATCGTATTCTATCGTATGTTGGCACGTTGGGTGCAGTAAGTAGCATGGAAATACGAAGTGAGGATCAAGGTTGCAGTTCAGTGTTGACAAGGATGTCACGGGCTCAGATGAGCAAGGAAAGGGTTGAATGATTAGAGTAAATTGGTATTGTCCTTCGCGTCACCTGAGACCGATGTGTTGTGGAAGAGGTTTTGCATCCTAGTTAAGGATTCCGGATTGCTTTTCAGTGTTAGTGTGTTCGATGGTTTAGATGTGCGGACCCGTTATTTATTTTGGAAGATTGTGGGAGCGTGTCCCACGGGAAGATTGCATAAATGTGGCACGACACCACTTGATTGATTAAAGATATAAACCAAGTATGAAGAATTGTGATGATATCGTTAAATTGAGAATGGATGCCTGGAGGGCACTCAGATTCTGAGTTGTGGATTGTACTCCGGTTATGATGGGTGTCTTTGTGTGTTACTAGAGGTGGGGAATTAGTATGGACCTTTGAAAGGTCATTGGCTTAATTTGATATGATTAGGATCAATTTAGGTCGGTGGATGGATTTAAATGTAAATTTGGGCTTTATAGCAGACCAGTTGTGTTCATTTCAGTAATGCGCTCCTTATGGAGTAGCCAGGGTGTTATCTCGTTGTCAGATAGTTCATGAAGTGATACATTGCGCCGTGTGAGTGGTGAGACGGCCTGAGGAATTGTGTATGTGTTGAGGACCCGCGTGGGAATGTTGTATTATGAGCAAATGGCTCTTGAGATTCAGATCTTGTACTGCACCTCAGTTGTGCTTGAGTTTTGTAGCCTATAGCACTATGTGCTTTCTCACAGATGGTATTATGCACTTAACGTGCTTGCGATTGAAATTCGATATTTTTATTAATGAGCAGATTTATCTCGAAATGCAATCTCCTTATGTGAGATCTATGTATGGATAAGGAGATTGTTATTTGGATCGAGTGGCACACCGCCATGGGTATGTTATTTGGATCGGGTGGCACGCCGCCATGGGTATGTTATTTGGATCAGGTTCACGCCGCAATAGTGTAATGTCGATTCTGGTCCTCTATATGTTTTTTTTTTGTGTTTCTCTTCCTATCTTCTAAGGAAGGTCCGTACTAGTGCGGGAGTTAGGTAATTCCTTCCAGAGTTCGATTTTCGTTTGTGTTGTGTTCGGATTGGTGGCCTATTGGCACATTGTGGAGTCATATGAGACTTGTGATTGCATTCGGAGTAGCTTATTTCCTAAGCAGTTCGTACTGGGTAAGATGAGATTGTGGGATTTAGGATCAGTGCAATCTGATTATATGAAGTATATTAAGGAGCTAAGATCATTATTTGGTTCAGAATGCAGTAATGTTTCTTGTCAGAAGTATAGACTCGATGATTGGTTGACTCGGCAGTTGATTATGAATTTCGGCATCTTATCCGTCGTGGCGGTATTGTAATAGTTAGAGTAAGACCTATGCAGGTCATGAGGTGCAATGGGAGCATCGGATTCGTGGAATTTCGATTAATTCAAACAGAAATGTTATTGTGGTGCTATGAGTAAAGTGATGCAAACTGTGAATTCAGTAGAGTTATATATTCATATTTGAGTACATCGTATAGTGATTGATACGGTGATCGTATGTTGGAAATAGGCCTGGCATAGAATTATGGATGTTGGAATTGGGCTCTAAGGCTTATTTGCTTGAATAAAAGGGAATGTCTTCAGAATTTTTCAAGCCAATGTGCTCATCTAAGTTGTGGTAGCAGGGGGAGGTGCATGAGAAGTTAAACAGCAATTTTAGACTACTTCAGTATAGTTCTCAGCATGTTCGAGGACGAACGTATGCTTAAGTGGGAGAACATGTAACGTCTCGACCGGTCGTTTTGAGCCCTAGCATGTCGTTCAGCAGTCTGAGGCCATGAGCAGCTTCATTTCAGGTATTGTGACTTGTACGCATGGTCGGAATTGAAATTCAGGAAGATCAGAGTTAAATTTAAATGAAAATTCTCATTTCAGAAGCCTTAAGTTGGAGAAAATGGCTACGATTGGAATTTTGAGTGAACAACCTCGGAATCAAGATCTGAAGGTTCCAGCAGGTTCATATGATGATTTTGGACTTGGGCGTATGCCTAGATCGGGTTTTGGATAACTTGGGAGCATTTTGGCGCCTATTGTGGAAGTTAGCATTTTAGAAGGAATTTCTTAAGTTCGGCTTGAGCGCATTTCAGTGTTATCGATGTCCGTTTGGGATTCCGAGTCTGGGAATAGCTTTGTATGGTGATTTTGGAGTTCGGAGCGCGATCGGAAGTGAATTCGGAGGTCCGTAGGTCATTTTGAAGCCATTTGGCTAAAGATAAAAATTTGAAGGTTTTTGAGAAGTTTGACCGGAGGTTGACTTTTTGATATCAGGTTCAGAATCCAATTCTGAAAGTTAGAGTAAGTCCGTAATATCAAATATGATTTGTGTGCAAAATTTGAGGTCAATCGGACGTGATTTGATAGGGTTAAACATCGAAAGTAGAAGTTTGAAATTCTAAAGTTCATAAAGCTTGAATCGGGGTGTAATTCATGGTTTTAGGGTTATTTGTTGTGATTTGAGGCCTTGATCAAGTCCGTAATGTGTTTTGGGACTGGTTGGTATGATTGGTTGGGGTCCCGGGGCCTCGGGTGGATTCCGAATGGTTAACGGATCGATTTTTGCCTTATGAGGATTGCTGGTTTTCTGGTATAAGTGCAGCAGATTTTTACTCAATGCGATTGCATGAGGAGGTCTGCGATCGCATAGAGCAAGGGGAGAGGAGTTGAAATTTTGGCCTATGCGATCATCAGAGGTGCAATTCGATCGCATAGGAGGAAGGCTGGACCATATGCGATCGCAGGCCCCTCTATACGATCGCATAGTGCAATTTGGGAGGCAGCATTTTTTTGGCCTGTGCGATTGCAGGGCTGCGGTTGCGATCGCATTGAAGGGTCATCTGGGCAGTGTTATTTTAAATCGGGTTTTGGCTCATTTCACTTCATTTTTCTTTCATGGGAGCGATCTTGGAGCAACTTTTGAGCGTCATTTTCATCATCAAGCATGGGGTAAGTGATTTCTACTGGTTTTGAGTTAAATACAAGTTTATATACGGATTTAGGCATTTAAATTAGAGTAAATATTGAGGTTTTGGTTGAAAACCTAGAAAATTATAATCTTGGATTTTAGCCACGATTTTGAGTATGGAACTAAGAGAAAATTACGTATTTGTGTTCCTAAGGTCATGGGTAACCTTTATCTTTGAAAATTTTTGGATTCCGGGCATGTGGGCCCGAGGGCATTTTGGTCATTTCACTAAGCGGAGTTGGGAATTTGTATAATCTGAATTGTTAACAAGTATTTGAGCATGTTCTCATTAGTTTGTCATTAATTGGCTAGTTTTGGTGCATTGTGCGTTGGTTCAAGCCTTCGGAAGAATGTAGAATGCCGGTTATGAGACTTCGGAGCGAGGTGAGTTTCTTTTCTAATCTTGTGAGGGGGAATCTATCCCATAGGTGAAGTAATTGATTATTTGCTCCTATTTATGGGGGCTACGTACGCACGAGGTAACGAGAGTCCGTGCATAGCTACTATTATGCTATTGTCCGGGTAGTTAGGACCCAAAAGCATGTTGCACGTGGATTAATTGTGAACCTATTGGTAGCTTGAATTGTTTAACTCACATCGAATTAGTAAGTAAATTTCTAAAAGGATTAAAATTCATTTCTTAAATTGTTAAGAGAGAATTTGATTTATTTGAATAAATATTTGCCGATAAATTCTTATTTGACTGATTGAGCATGTATTTTATGTGTGCCTGCGTCGCATGGATGATTCGCGAGCAGGATAACTGTTTGTTTATGGAACGGGCCAAACGGCTCGGTGAGAATAGATGCATCTATGGTTCGTGCCGCTCGACCCTCGGCAATGCACAATTTATATTTATGTTGGAGCGGGCCATCGACCTCGGCATGAATTGCACGTGTTTATCTGTTACTTGAAAATTTTAAATGTGGAATTGGTCCTACGTGGCTTGATATAAACTGATAAGATAATAATGAACAAACTTTGGAAGCCCTTGATTTATTGTTGAAGGTGTTTACCTGTTTTTCTGGCTTCACAATTAGAACTTCTAGGTAAATCCATGATTAATCTCGCGCTTATAGAATATTGATTATTCTCCTCTAGTGAGTGTCGAAGTTGGCCATCTCGTCTCTACCCCTTCAGGATTAGGCGGGATACTCACTTAGTACACGTTGATTACGTACTCATACTACACTTCTGTGTATTTTTGTTGCACAGGTATATGTACTTCTAGCAGCCTACTAGGCGTAGCAGTATGGACGACTCTGGGACTAGGTGAGCTGCATTGTTCGAGACGACCCACAGCCAGTGTAGTTCCTTTCAGCATTTTATTATTTATTCCGTGTCCACTGTATTTCGGACAGATGTTGTATTTACTTTCCTTATCGATAGTTGCTCATGTACTTGTGACACCGGGTTTCTGGGATGGGTTTCAACGGATTTTTACTAATTGTTATTATTTACATTTGAATTCCAGTAGTGATTTCTTTTTATTTATGAAAAATGGAAGTAAAAACCCTAGATCTTTCAAAGGTATTAAAAGAGGGTTTAATGGATAATTTAGTTTGCTGGCCTGACAGAGGTGTCCGGCGCCATCGCGACCCTTAGTGAATTTTGGGTCGTGACACTTAATTTTTTAAATTTTTTTTTTATTTTATGGTTTACTTCTTAAAAGCTGTGAACCAAGGACTTTTGTAGATTTCACAATAATTTTCAGTAAAATGTAAACTTTTCAATTACTTACTTCTAGATCCTAACCTTATTTTTTAAAGTCAAATTTACCTTTTGTTTTATGGTTTATTTCTTAAAAGTTGTCCTACCTTATTTTTTTTATTTTTTATGCTGTGAAATTGCTACACATGGCTGATGTAGTGCCTTTTCCTTGCATATCTCATTTTTGTCAATCACTCATTTTCGGAAAATTTAAAAAAAGCCCTGGGGCGGAAAACATTTATCCGTTCCTATCAATTACATTGCCCCTTCCCATTTTTTAAACACCTAGCCAAATGAAGTCAATTCAAGCTGCTATAAATCAAGCTAATTCCAGTCAATCCAATTCAAACCAAGCCAAGCCAAGCCAAGCTAAACTCAATCAAGTCAAACAATGTCAAGCGAAATCAAGCTAAGCTAAGTCAAATGAGTAAAAAAAAGTTAGGATGGGTGTTGGTAGGTAGGGATAATTAATTTTATTTGGGTAGGTATATATTATAAATAATTTTTAAATGGATAAAAGAGGGTATTAGTTTAAGCTCAATGAATATTTTATATAAATTGCTCTTTTCTTAAGACTACTTCCACCCGGCCTTTAAAATTGGTAAGTGTAACTTCCTATGGATCTTTTTTTGTCCTTAGGTTACTTTTTATATTATTTGACCTTATACATTTCAGTAAATTTAGGCAAAGTATGCCAAATTTCTTCTCCAAGTGGATAATTTGTTAGGTCTTGCTATACATTTAGACATGTCCCCGGTCATATGTTCCTAACCATATTCTTCTCTCTCTAGAGCTCATATATTTTCTAATAAATACATATCAAAATTATTTTTGGGTAGTTCTAAATCTTTTATTTATTAATGTACTTGAATTATTTTTTATTAATATATGTATAAGACTAATATTAGGTTAATTTATGTAAAGCCTCGAAACTAAAGAAAGTGTACTGGTTTTATTCAGAGGATTCTAAAAGATAAAAACATGGGTCTTCATTAATATGGGTGAATTATAATATATTATTAAAATTCTAAATGAGTTCATAATAAGCATAATGAGAGTTTGAAGTAAATAATTTCACGAACATTGAAAGTTAAGATTTTAAAGGACTATAACAAATTTTGCTTTTCTATATTGGAAATATACTTATTTAAAATTTAGTTACTATTTTAGATTGTCATTTTACGCGTTTTAAGTATTTATCTCATCTTCTACTAATTTTTCGATGCACCTTTTTTGTTCCTTCAAAGAAAATTAAAATCTACTATTTTATGGGTTTAATTGAAATATAATTGGCATTAAATATTTAAAAATTACTTATGATCTTTTAATGAATAAGAGTTGTCTTCAAAAGCTTATGTTGATTCTGGTTTTGGTTGAACTTTGTTCCTTGCATGCGCAAGTCATTTTTTTTGAAACCTTTCTTACAGCTGTTTTTAACCTAGAGTGCATAAAATACATTTTTGAAAATTAATAAATTAGCATTTATGAAAGAAAAAAATGTAGTAACCTTTATAATTTGTAAAATTTGTCAATTATATTGGGAGATGAAGAATAGGAAAAGGAGAAGGAGTTAAAATTCAAAACTATCCTAATTTTTACTGATTTTAAGAGGTGATATATTATTTCTGTTGAACCAAGCACCATTCTCATTTAATTAGTTTTTTTCTCAGCTAATTGAATTGAATTGAATCTTTTTATGAACAATCATCGCCTTTGAAATATCTATGATGTATTACAAATACTGAAAGTATAAAGTATTGATAGTGCCACGTTATAACATTGAAAATGAAGGTAGCATTATCAGCCAAAATTAAATCTCCTTAAAATATCCTGGTTGGTAACCTAGAATTAATTTTTTAAGCGTAAAGTATGGAAAGAAATTGATCCTTAAGGTTCACTTTGATAAATTTAGTTTTTTTTTTAATTTCGTCTAAAACTAAGCTAAATCCCCGCATTTAACTACATAACCCGTGCCATGTGAAATTACGAGTGAATAAGTAATAAAATACAAAAAAAAATCTATAACTAATTAAGAAATTATATGCTCACAAATTCATAAGAATGCCAAATATTTTTCAATTTATGATATTGTCTGAGTTGTAATTATTTTGAACACTTTAAATCATATTAGTAAATAGAATATTGAATCACTTTTTAAAATGAACTCTGCATTCCGAGGCCTTAAAAATATTTTCAGCATAATCTCGATTTACGTGCACAATCCGGACGGGTAGCCGGAAAGCTATTCTGCAAAAAATCTATGAAAATATTAAAATTTGACTTAGAATGCATTTAAGTTGACTTCGGTCAATATTTTGGGTAAACGGACCCGAACCCATAATTTGACGGTCCCGGAGTGTCCGTAGAAAAATATGGAACTTGGGCATATGCCCGAAATCGAATTCCGAGGTCCCAACTTTGAAAAATGAATTTTTAAAAGAATTATTTTCTAAAAAATATAAAGCTTTTTAAAGGTGAAATGTTATGTGAAACATGTGGTATCAGGTTCGTATTATAGTTCCGGAGCCCGGCACAGGTTCAATATGATTTATATGTGTTGTCGGTAAAGTTTGGTATGAAACGGAATCCATTTGACGTGATTCAGACCTTAAATGCAAAATTTTGATGCTTTAAGAACATTTGAAATATTTTATTGATTTTGAGGTTTAATTCGTTATTTAAGAGGTTATTTTGGCGATTTGACATGGATAAGTTCATATGATATTTTTGAGTTATTACGTATGTTTGGTTTGGAGCCCCGAAGGCTCAGGTGAGTTTTGGATGTGTTTTGGAAGGTTTTAAACTCTTAAAATGTTACAGGTTTTCAGTTACTGGCATTCTAGTATTTTCTTCTTCGCGTTCACGGAAGGAACCTCGCGAACACGATGAGTTAATTATGCTGACGGAAAATTCCTTATACGCGAACGCGGGACACAGGTCATGAACGCGAAGCTTTGGGGAGGGGGGTATACCCTTCGCGAATGCGGGCCTGGTATCGCAAACACGAAGGCTTGTGGCCTGGTCAGGGGGAAAGGAAAATTTTACCGACGCAAACGCGACCACTTGGACGCGAACGCGAAGGCTAGAAGAGTAACTTCTCCATGAACGCGAGCCATCTTCCGCGAACACAAAGGTCTACCAGACCTAACTCATCGTGAACGCGATGACCAAATTCGCCCAGTTATTTTAGAAGTCCAGAAACAGAATGCATTACGGGATTTAACCCATTTTTTACAAACTTCTTCTTGTCAACACCTCTTGGGCGATTTTTGAAGAACTTCTTCACCATAACCTCTTGGGTAAGTATATCTTTGACTTGTTTTCTTCCATTTTTATCAACACCCACTAGATTTCTAAGCCTAAAATATGTGATTAAGGGTATAAAATTAGGGATTTGGGTAGAGTTAGGACTTTTTAATTATTTGCAAATTTGACCTCGTTTTGGGGTTGGCTTTCAAAAAAAATTATATATTCGGGCTCGCAAATGAATGGGTGACCGAATTTTAGTCCGAACCTTGTATTTTGACCAAGCGGACCCAGGGTCGATTTTTGACCTTTTGGGAAGAATAATTTGAAAGCTATAATTAAGTATTGAAATTGGATTGTTTAGCATTTATTGGTGATATTAAGTCGATTATGTCTAGATACGATTGATTTGGAGCCAAATTCAAAAGGGAAAGCAGTGTTTGAGGCGTGAGTTGGTCGTGGAAGTTCGAGCTAAGTGTTTGGTCTAACCTTAGCTTGAAGGATTAGTATTTATATCCTATTTGCTATTTGCTTCTTGTAGAGTACGACGTATAGGCATGGTGACGATTATCTATATGTTGGTGTCGAGCATGACCGTGAGTCTTAAATTGTAATTTATTGTGTTCTTAAATAATACTATGGATGCTTAAATTGATGATTCTCGGTATTGAGCAAAGTTCAGATTTTTCTCGAGGGAATTACTTATGATTGAGTATTGTATTGGTGTTAGCTGAGGTAGTTAGATGTTGGAACAAGATTGGTTATAGTTGTTTCTCCCTTGTCGGGACGTATTTACTTATGCTTTCGATTCCCTTGCCGGGATAGTGTAGTTCTTTATTGATCCCTTGTCTTGAACCTTGTTATGATTATTGTTGATTGTATATGTGGATTGGGTTGCGCTCCGCAACAATTTTATATTTGGATCGGGTTACACGCTGCAATAATAATATATATGGATCGGGTTTCGCGACGCAACAATAATATAAATGGATCGGGTTACACGCCCCAACAGTTATATAAATAGATCGGGTTGCACGCCGCAACAGTGATATAAATGGATTGGGTTGCACGCGACAATAGTGATATAAATGGATCAGATTGCACGACGCAACAGTGATACAGATAGATCAAGGTGCACACTGCAACAGTGATATAAATGTATTGTGTTGCATGCCACAATGATACAGTTGGATCGGGTTGCACGCCGAAACAGTAATAAATGATAGGGATTGGGTTGGGCGCCGCAACTGTGTTATTATTGTGTTGATGTAGATCTTAAGTTTTTCTCTTATATTTCTCTTAAATTACTGTTGCAATTGATATTTCCCCGCAGCATGTACCCCCTCCCATCTTTATTTGTTTATTCCTATTTTATTTTTCGCTGCATATTATACAACTGCACGGGTTTATCTGGAGTCTGGTCCTAGCCTCATCACTACTTCGTCTGGGTTAGGCCAGGCACTTATCAGCACATGGGGTCGGTTGTGCTGATGCTACACTCTGCACTATGTGCATATCCCAGAGCAACTTTTGGACAATAGCATTTGGGGTGGCTACTTTCAGTCTAGCTAGAGATCCCGAGGTAGCCCTGCAGGCATCCGCAGGCTCGGCTTTCTCTTCTATCTTAATATGTACTCCATTTTCATTTGATTCCGAGACAGATGGTACTTCTTTCAGGCATTTGTTGTAGTAATCATAGACCGTTCGTGATATTGTGACACTAGATTATGAGTAGAGGCGTATGTTGCCATTGTCATACTGGTTGTAGTTATTTTATTAGATTAAATCTTCTGTATGATTTTCAATTATCGTATTTCTTTATTTCGCGGCTTGCTTAGCTTCTACGAGTAGGCGCCATCACGACTCTCTAGGGTAAAAAATTCGGGTCATGACAAGTTGGTATCAGAGCTCCAGGTTACATATGTCTCACAATTCATATACAAGCTTAGTAGAGTCTGGGGGATCGATATGGAGACGTCTATATTTATCCCCTAGAGGCTACAGAGTTAGGAAAAATTTCACATATGTTCTTTCTTGTCATGTGCTTTGGTTTCTCAATGCTAATTGGATTTCTACTCTGTTCTTCACAGATGGTAAGAACACGCGCTTCCTCATCCACCAATCAGCAGCCCGAGCCCCAGCATCAGCTTCCACGAGGGGTAGAGGGCGAGGCTGAGGCAGTGCTAGAGGATGGCCCAGAACAGCATCACCAGCAGCGGAGCCTCGGGTTGATTTTGATGATGAGGTTCCGGCCCAGCGATTCCGGTGGGCCCAGCTCAGGTACCAGAGGGGTTTATTGCTACCCTAGTCCTCCAGGATGCTCTGGTCCGTCTAGTGGGTCTTATGGAGAGTGCCACCCGGGCATGCTTGCTTCCTATATCACCAGCCATCTCTTAGGATGGAGGAGGAGCCCAGACTCCTGCTACTCGCACTCCGGAGTAGATGGCTCCCCAGTTTCAGACTCCAGTAGCTCAGCCAGTTGGAGTAGTTCAGCCGGGTGTGGTGGCTCAGACCAGTGATGGAGCAGCTATTTCTGCCGATGCTTTGTGGAGGTTGGACAGGTTCACCAAGCTCTTTACTACTAATTTCAGCGGTGTATCTACTGAGGATCCCCATGATTATCTAGACAGCTGTCACGAGGTTCTTAGGAACATGGGGATAGTTGAGACCAATGGGATCGATTTTTCCACTTTTCGCTTGTCTAGATCTGCCAAGACTTGGTGGAGAGATTATTGCTTGGATAGACCAGTCAGATCACTAGCCTTGACTTGGGCTCAGTTCACATAGCTATTTCTGGAGAAGTTTCTCCCTATCACACAGAGAGAGGCCTATCAAAGGCTGTTTGAGCATCTCCAGCAGGGTTCTATGACTGTCACTTAGTATGAGACTAGATTCATCAATTTGGCTCGTCATGCTCTTATTATACTTCCCACCGAGAGAGAGAGGGTGAGGAGTTTCATTGATGGACTTATTCATCCGATTCGTCTTCAGATGGCTAGAGAGACTGGGAGTAAGATATCTTTCCAGGAGGTGGCCAATGTGGCCCAGAGAGTGGGGATGATTTTGTCATAGGGAGGTGGTCATGGTTCAGACTAGGCCTTTTCAGTCAGTACTTCAGGTTTCTCACGGTGCTTCAGGTGGTCGTGTTTCTCACATGCTTATTCTGATCAGCAGCACTATAGTGCACCACCAGCTCCTATCAGTGCACCGCCACTCCTGAGTTTTCGGGGTGGTCATTCAAGTTTCCAGGGTCAGTTTTAGTTTCCTCAGCCGCAGAACTCAGGTGGATTCTATGAGTGTGGTGAGTATGGTCATATCCTAAGGGCTTGTTCGAGGTTGGTGGGTATTCAGTCGCAGCAGCAAGGTTCCCGTGCTATGGTTCAGGCACCAGGTGTTCCATAGACCGCCCAGCCAGCTAGAGGTAGAGGTAGAGGTGCTAGAGGTGGAGCTCAGACCGCTAGAGGTGGGGGCCAGCCAGCTGTAGTCCATCCCAAAGAGGTAGTCCAGGGTTGTGGGGCCCAGCCCCGATGTTTTGCTCTTCTAACCAGGCCTGAGACCGAGTCTTTCGATGTAGTTATCACAGGTACTGTTCTGGTTTGTGGCAGAGATATTTCAGTTTTATTTGATCCAGGTTCTACCTACTCCTATGTGTCATCTTATTTTGCATTGTATTTGGTCATGCCTAGTGATTCCTTAAGTGTCCCTATATATGTGTGTCTACACCGAGGGCGATTCTATTGTGGTAGATCGAGTCCATCACTCTTGTATAGTCGTGATTAGGGGTCTTGAGACTCGTGTGGATTTGTTGCTTCTGGACATGGTTGATTTCGACACGATATTGGGGATGGACTGGTTATCACCTTACTACACTATCTTGGACTATCATGCCAAGACTGTGACCTTAGCCTTACCGGGTTCACCCTATTTAGAGTGGAAAGGGACTCCTGGTCATTCTACCCATAGTGTTATCTCTTATGTGAAGGCTCGGCGTATGGTCGAGAAGGGGTGTTTGGCCTATTTGGCATAGGTTCGTGATTCTAGTGCTGAGGTTCCCTCTATTGATTATATGCCCGTTGTTCGTGAGTTTCCTGAGGTATTCCCTTCGGACCTGCTGGGTATACTACCCGATAGGGATATTGATTTTTGTATTGATTTGGCTCCGGGCACTCAGCCCATTTCTATCCCGCCATATCGTATGGCCCTGCCTGAGTTGAAACAGTTGAAGGAGCAGTTGCAAGACTTGCTTGATAAAGGTTTTATTAGACCCAGTGTTTTGCCTTGGGTGCGCTAGTGTTGTTTGTTAAGAAGAAAGATGGGTCGATGAGAATGTGCATTGATTACCGTCAGTTGAACAAGGTTACAATCAAGAATAAGTATCCATTGCTGAGGATTGATGATTTGTTTGATCAGCTTCAGGGTGCCAAGGTATTTTCAAAGATTGACTTGAGATCTGGCTACCATCAGTTGAGGATTAGGGCATCTGATGTCCCTAAGATAGTTTTCCGCACTCGGTACGGGCATTATGAGTTCTTGGTGATATCATTCGGGTTGACAAATGCCCCACTAGCTTTTATGGATTTGATGAACCGAGTGTTCTGGCCTTATCTAGATTCATTTGTGATAGTCTTCATTGATGATATTTTGATATATTGTCGCAACCGGGCGCAGCATCTTCAAGTGGTTCTTCAGACTCTGAGGGATAGTCAGTTGTATGCTAAGTTTTCAAAGTGTGAGTTCTGGTTGAGTTCAATTGCATTCCTGGGTCATGTTGTATTAGCAGATGGTATTCAGGTTGATCTGAAGAAGATTGAGGTAGTTAAGAATTGGCCTAGACCAGCATCAGCTACAGAGATGCGTAGCTTCTTGGGTTAGTAGGCTACTATCGTCAGTTGTTGGAGGTGTTTTTATCTATCGTAGCCCCGAGGACTAGGTTGACCCAGAACGGTGCCCAGTTCAGGTGGTCAGACGAGTGTGAAGCAAGATTTCAGAAGCTCAAGACAGCCTTGACTATGGCACTAGTGTTGGTTTTGCCCACAGGTTCAGGGCCATATACCCTTTATTGTGATGCATCTCGTATTGGACTTGGTGCGGTATTGATACAGGATAGCAAGGTCATTGCCTATGCTTTGCGGGAGTTGAAGATTCATGAAAAGAACTATCAAGAGTCTGCAATATTTGTTAAAGCAGAAGGAGTTGAATTTGAGGCAGAGGAGGTAGTTGGAGTTGTTGAAAGCCTATGATATCACCATCTTATATCATCCGGGAAAGGCAATGTGGTGGACGATACTTTGAGTAGGAAGTCAGCCAGTATGGGTAGTCTTGCTTATATATTCCAGTCGGTGAGAGATCGCTTGCTTTAGATGTTCAGGCTTTGGCCAATCAGTTCATGAGGTTGGATGTTTCTGAGCCCAGCCATGTGTTAGCTTGCATAGTCGCTTGTTCTTCATTATTGGAGTGTATCCGTGATCGGCAGTATGATGATCCCTATTAATGTGTCCTTAGAGACACGGTGCAGCACGAAGGTGCCAAGCAGGTTACCTTAGGTGGTGATGGAGCTTTAAGATTGCAGGGACGATTTTGTTTGCCTAATATGGATGGGCTTCGAGAGTTGATTTTAGAGGATGCCCAGAGCTCCCGGTACTCTATTCATCTGGGCGTCGCGAAGATGTATCAGGATTTGCAGTAGTATTATTGGTAGCGGAGAATGAAGAAGGATATCATTGCATATGTGGCTTGGTGTTTGAATTGCCAGTAGGTTAAGTGTGAGCATCAGAGGCCTGGTGGTTTGTTCCAGAAGATTGATATTCCTGAGTGGAAGTGGGAGCGGATCACTATGGACTTTGTTTTTGGACTCCCACAGAGTTAGAGGAAGTTCGATGCAGTGTGGGTTATTATTGATAGGCTGACCAAGTCAGCGCATTTCATTCCTGTGGCAATCTCTTATTCTTCTGAGAGGTTAGCTGAGATTCGGGAGATTGTTCTTCTTCATGGTGCGCCCGTGTCTATTATTTCAGACTGAGGTACGCAGTTTACCTCACATTTCTGGAGAGCAGTTCAGCGAGAGTTAGGCACACGGGTTGAGTTGAGTATAGCATTTCATCCTCAGAGGGACGAGCAGTCTGAGCGGTCTATTCAGATCTTGGAGGATATGCTCAAATCTTGTGTCATTGACTTTGGAGGCTCGTGGGATCAGTTTTTGCCTTTAGTATAGTTTGCCTACAACAATAGCTACTAGTCGAGTATTCAGATGGCTTCTTACGAGGCTTTATATGGTAGGCAGTGTCGGTCGCCGGTTGGATGGTTTGAGCTGGGAGAGGCTCGGTTGTTGGGTGCGGATCTGGTTCAGGATGCCTTGGACAAGGTCAGGATTATTCAGGATAGGCTTCGTACAACTCAGTCCAAGAAAAAAAGTTATTCCGACTGCAAGGTTCGAGATTTGTCTTTCATGATCAGTGAGCGGGTATTGCTTTGAGTGTCACCTATGAAGGGCGTGATGAGATTTGGGAAGAAGGGAAAGCTTAGCCCTAGGTTCATTGGACTGTTTGATATTCTTGATCGAGTGGGAGAGGTGGCTGATAGACTGGCGTTACTGCCGAGCTTATCAGCAATGCATCCAGTGTTTCATGTGTCCATTCTTCGGAGGTATCATGGCGAACCATCCCACGTGTTAGATTTCAGCACTGTCCAGTTGGACAAGGACTTGTCTTATGAGAAGGAACCAATAGCTATTCTACACCGACAGGTTCGTTAGTTGAGGTTGAAGAGTTTTCCTTCTGTTCGTGTTCAGTGGAGAAGTCAGCTTGCTGAGGCATCAACCTAGGAGTCCGAGTCCGATATGCAGAGCCGTTATCCTCATCTTTTCTCGGACTCAGGTACTTCCTTCTTATCTTCATTCGAGGACAAACGGTTATTTTAGAGGTGGAGAATGTGATGACCCTCACTTGTTTTTAAAACAAATTCTGTGTTCCAAGGCCTTAAAAACCTCTTTTAGCTTCACCTCGATTTGCGTGTGCAATCCAGGCGCGTAGTCGGAAAGCTATTATGTGAAAAATCTTTGAAAATGTTAAAATTTTGACTTAAAATGCATTTAAGTTGACTTCGGTCAATATTTTGGGCAAGTTCGAGAAAAAAATTTTTAAAAGAAATTATTTTTTGAAAAATATAAAGGTTTTTGAAGGTGAAATGTTATGTGAAACCTGTGGTATCAGCCCATATTATAGTTCCGCAGCCCGGTACAGGTTAAATATGATTTATATGTGTTGTCGGTAAAGTTTGGTAAGAAACTGAATCCATTTGACGTGATTCGGACCTTAAATGCAAAATTTAATGTTTTAAGAAGTTTTGAAATATTTCATTGATTTTGAGGTTTAAGAGGTTATTTTGGCGATTTGATCGCACGGATAAGTTCATATGATTTTTTGAGTTAGTACGTATGTTTGCTTTGGAGCCTCGAAGGCTCGGGTGAGTTTTGAATGTATTTCGGAAGTTTTTAAACTCTTAAAAAGTAGGAGGTTTTCAATTGCTGGTATTCTAGTATTTTCTTCTTCGTGTTCACGGGAGGAACCTCGCCAACGCGATGAATTAATTGTACTGAAGGAAAATTCCTTATACGCGAATGCGAGACCCAGGTCGCGAACGCGAAGCTTTGGGTGGGAGGTCTAAAATTCGCGAACGCGGGCCTGATATCGCGAACGCGAAGGCTTGTGGCCTGGTCAGGGGGTCCAGAAACAGAATGCATTACGGGATTTAATCCATTTTTCGCAAACTTCTTCTTCTCCACACCTCTTGGGAGATTTTTTAAGAACTTCTTCACCATAACCTCTTGGGTATATAAAGTTTGACTTGTTTTCTTCTATTTTTATCAACACCCACAAAATTTCTAGGCTTAAAACATGTGATTAAGGATAGAAAATTAGGAATTTGGGTAGAGTTAGGACTTTTTGATTATTTAGGAATTTGACCTCGTTTTGGGATCGGATTTCAAAACAAATTACATATTTGGGCTCGTGGGTGAATGAGTGATTGGGTTTTGGTCTGAACCTCGTGTTTTGACCAAGCGAGCCCGGGGTTGATTTTTGACTTTTTGGGAAGAATGATTAGAAAGCTATAATTAAGTATTGGAATTGGATTGTTTAGCATTTATTGATGATATTAAGTCGATTATGTCTAGATACGATTGATTTGGAACCAAATTCAAAAGGGAAAGCGGTGTTTGAGGCATGAGTTGGCCGTGGAAGTTCAAGATAAGTGTTTGGTCTAACCTTAGCTTGAGGGAGTAGGAGTTGTGTCCTATTTTCCATTTGCGTCTTTTCGAGTACGACGTATAGACATGGTGACGAGTATCTATACGTTGGTGTCGAGCATGGCCGTGAGTCTTAAATTGTAATTTATTGTGTTCTTAAATAATATTACGGATGCTTAAATTGTTGATTCTCGGTATTGAGCAAAGATTAAGATTGTTCTCGTGGGAATTACTTATGATTGAGTGTTAGTGTTAGCTGAGGTAGTTAGATGTTGGAACAGCATTAGTTATAGTTGTTTCTCCCTTACGGGGACGTATTTACTTATATTGTCGATTCCCTTGCCGGGATAGTGTAGTTCTTTATTGATTCCTTACTGGGACCGTTGTTATGATTGTTGTTGATTGTATATGTGGATCGGATTGCGCGCCGCAACAATGTTATATTTGGATCGGGTTGCACACCACAACAATAATATAAATGGATCAGGTTACACACCACAACAATGATATAAATGGATTTGGTTGAATGTCGCAACAGTGATATAAATGGATCGGGTTGCACGCCACAATAGTGATATAAATGGATCAGGTTGCATGCCGCAACAGTGATACAAATGGATCGGGTTGCACGCCATAACAGTGATACAAATGGATCGGGTTGCACGTCGCAACAATGATACAATTAGATCGGGTTACACGCTGCAACAGTGATAAATGATAGGGATCGGGTTGTGTGTCACAACAGTGTTATTATTGTGTTGATGTATATCTTAAATTGTTCTCTTATATTTCTCTTAAATTATTGTTGGAGTTGATATATCCCGCAGCAGATACCCCCTCCCATCTTTATTTGTTTATTCCTATTTTATTTTCCGCTACATATTATATAACTGCACAGGTTTATCTGGAGTCTGGTCCTAGCCTCGTTACTACTTCGTTGGGGTTAGGCTAGGCACTTACCAGCACATGGGTCGGTTGAGCTGATGCTACACTCTGCACT
Organism: Nicotiana glauca; assembly: GCA_026770625.1. Lineage (NCBI taxonomy): Eukaryota > Viridiplantae > Streptophyta > Magnoliopsida > Solanales > Solanaceae > Nicotiana > Nicotiana glauca. Next base: position 88,522 of record MU700199.1, read on the forward strand.
ATGTGCAGATCCCGGAGCAGCGTTTAGATAGTAGCATTTGGGGTGGCTGCCTTCAGTCCAACTAGAGATCCCTAGGTAATCTTGCAGGCTCGGTGTTCTTTTCTATCTTATTATGTACTCTGTTTTCATTTGATTTCGAGATAGATTGTACTTCTTTCAGACATTTGTTGTAGTAATCATAGTCCGTCTATGATATTGTGACACCAGATTCCGGGTAGAGGCGTATGTTGGCATTGTCGTACTGGTTTTAGTTATTTTATCATATTAAGTCTTCCGCATGATTTTCATTTATCGTATTTCTTTATTTCGCGACTTTCTTAGCTTCTACAAGTAGGCTCCATCACGACTTCCGAGGGTGAAAAACCCGGATCGTGACAACTTGTGTCCATTTGATATTTGCTAATTCTCCAGCCAAACTTGCTTCCTCATAAATAATTTTTTTCTTTAGCAATATTATTCAATTATGTGACTAAGAAACTTTAAAATTATGAAGACCTACCAACAAGATTTGATTGACGTATCGCTATATTAAATTATTTATGCAATAAAAAAATATGATATGAGTCGTTCTTATTTATTTAAAATAAAATTATTAATTCTAAGAAAAATATCTTGAGTAAGCCCGGGCTTCTTGCAACTAGTATATGATACAACCGAGGAAACTTCGTGCAAAACTTTCGTAGTGGCTAAATCTTAACACCCTGTTTGGCCAAAGTATTTTTTTTAAAGCTAAAGTATTTGCTAAGCTTTTAGAAGAAAAAATAGTCTATCTTTAAGAAATTGAAAAAAGTAGTTTCTCCGAATTTTTTTTAAAAGCTTTATCAAGCACTAAGTGCTTCTCGAAACTGCTCTGTTTTAGAAGGAAGAATTGGGACAAAGCACTCGTAAAATGCATTTGGTCTTATGTGTGGGGCCTATTTTCGTGAGACTTACGCCTCGGCCGTCGGGACTTACGCCCCGGACTCGCCCAGCGCGCAGCGCACTGTGCTCATCTAATAGAACTTTATGCAATTGTGTGTAACTAACCTTGTAAATTCTCAAAATTTCTTAATAAATCGTTGACTATTCAAAATTACTTTTTTCTTAATCATAAATCATTAAGTTAAGAGTATTTTATGTCATAATTAAAATAAAAATTATTACACGTTATCTACTAAGATTGCTATGATTGTAAATTTTAAATAAATCTTTCATTTAAAAAGTATTTATTTATTAACTTTTGTTATGTCTTTATTATATAATAGTCCATAACTTTTTTTATAATTATTTTCCTAAATATTTTTTTTTATGTTTACGAGATACAATATTTATTAATTTAATAGCTCGCTATTGGCTAATAACTATTTACCAGTAATTAGTTATCATGGTGTAGTATGATGAATTAAGTGTCACTTTATTAACTTGTAGAAACTTACAAATAAGTGATGCAAGAGAATTATATTTTTATATAAATTCTCTTTCAAATAGAAAGCATATTAAACAAAAGGAGTATTTTTAAAAAATATGAAACTATAATATCAAAATTTTTTCAAGTTTCATTACTCTTTAAGAGATACATATAAGATTTCGTATCGAACACATTACTTTTGATGTTAGAGTTGTAACGACGTAGCGGCAAATTTGCATATTATAATATATTTCATACTATTTGTATTAGTCATAGTTGAATTATAATTTATAAATGTTTTAATAGATTATTTGTGTAACGATCCGACCGGTCATTTTGAGCTTTTACTTTTTGCTCGCCAGTTCTCGGGCATGACTAACCCTGATGTGACGACCCGACCCATCGTCTCATGCGTTACTGCTCCATTTTTCCCATTTATTGCTTCTTAATATTTCATTATCGGTATGTGGTGTGTGAGAGTTGATTTGGATTAGTTTTGATAAGAAATGAGGCACTTAGTCTCTTTAAGAAAAGCTTAAGTTGGAAAAGTCAACCGAATGTTGACTATTGAGTTAGAGGGCTCGGATGTGATTTCCGGTGATTCGGTTAGTTTCGGGGGATGATTTGTGAGTTAGGAGCGTGATCAGAATTGATTTTGGAGGTCCGGTGTAGAATTAGGCTTGAATTGGCGAAGTTAGTATTTTGGCGAATTCCGGTGGATAGATGAGATTTTGATCCGAGGGTAAGAATAGAATTACGAGAAGTCCAGTAGCCCCGTTAGGTGATTTTGGATATGTGTGCAAAGTTTCAGGTCATTCAGAGGTGTTTAAGTTGGGTTTTTGATCAAATATGAGTTTCGGAAGAATTTGATAAACTTAGGCTTTGATTTGATTAAATTCGACGATTTTGATGTTAACGAAAGTGTTTTGATGATTCGAGCAAGTTCGAATAAGGTAATAGAACATGTCTGTGCTTCTGGTTGGGGTCCCGGGGGCCTCGGGGTGGATTCGGGTGGTCAAACGGAGAGTTTGGAGTTTGTTGCATGTCTAAGAATTTCTGGTTCTGTCATTTCCGCATCTGCGGAAAAGGGACCGCAGAGGCGGTTCCGCAGAGGTGGTTCCGCAGATGCGGCGGGGAGGTCGCAGAAGCGGTCCTTGAGGGCTTGGCAATTTTCGCAGAAACGGAAGGAAGTCCGCAAAAGCAGACATCGCAGGAGCGGCTTTCGACCGCAGAAGCGGTCTTGAGGATTTTAAGTTAGACCGCAGAAGTGGTTATTTTGATGCAGAAGTGGGAGCTGCAGGTGCGGCATCCCAACCGCAGAAGCGGAAACCTGGCTGCGTTTAAGTGAACAGTGTTTTCACGATTTTGAAATAGAAGAAACATTTGGACTTCGGACTAAGGAGATTTTGGGCGATTTTTGAAGAGGGCTTCGAGGGCTATCCTTAGGTATGGATTCTTGGACTTAGATTATGATATTATTTTGTATAAACATGGATTAACACTGAAAATCCAAGGAATTAAAGGTTAAAAATGGAGGTTAGGGCTTGAAACTTAAGAGAGCTTAAACTAGAGATTTGAGGGTCAAATGGACTACGATTCTTGTAAATTTGATATGTATAGACTCGTGGCGATATAACGATCGTATTTATGTAAAAAAAATTTGGATTTCAAGGAGTGGGCCCGGGGCTCGGGTTTTACCAATTTTGTGATTTTCGATATTTTTCGAGTCTTTTCGATTGGGTTATATTCCCTTAGCATATTGTAATGTATTTGTTGTGGTTTTGGTTAGATACGACGCGCGTGGAGGCCAGTTTGAGGGGCAAAGGCATCGCGGGCTAGAGATTTCACTGGTTCGAGGTGAGTAATACTTGAAAATGATATCCTGAGGGTTTGAAACCCCGGGTTTGCACATCATAGTGCTGTATTGCGGTGACTTGCTCGCCGGATAACGGGCGTGGGGTAAAGCACCGTTGGGGATTGTGACTTGTTCCATCCCGTTTAATGAAATAACTACCTAATTGATTGAAGCTTAGTTGATATCCTTATAAAAATAGATTAATTGTCGTAATTGGGCCTCGTACCAATTGATTGAATCCTTTAGGGATTATTATCACTGTTTCCATGATACTTGGCATGTTAAATGATTTCAGCCCTGAGTTAAACATTGTTTTGAAATGTCTAGTCATACTTCTAAGGTTTTAAAACTTCAACTACATTTTCTGACGTTTGGAGCTGAGAACTGTTACTTGACATCGCCCTAGTGGCTCATATGCATGTTCTGGACTGAGGATGGATCGGTCTGCACGCCGCAGCGATGTGATATTGATATTGCGCTTGGGCTGTAGGAGCCCCTCCGGAGTCTGAACCCCCACAGTGAGCGCGGGTACCCAAATGGATCGGGTTATACGCCGCAGCAGTCATGTGCATTGCATTGCATTCATGCATTGGTTCCTGTTTGTATTACGTGTCATGACATTTAGCACTCTCATATCATTGGCATCCACGCTACTTCTTGCACTGTTTACCAGATACCCTGGTGTTGTTTATTGGTGGAGTGTTGTTCCCGAAGGGGCTGACTTATGTGCTGACTTGCACAATCTGATATTGCATTCATATGCTTGATTGTTGGAAGAGGATATTTTCAAAAGATGTTTTTAAATTGAACCAAGTACTTTCTAAATGATTTTCACGGTTTTACTGTTTTCTCAAAGGGTTGTACCGTCCTATATAGCATGACAGAGTGCTCTTAGGTTATTTCTTGCCGCTTAGTTATTATTTACTCTTATTACTCATTGAGTTGGAGTACTCACTTTACTCCCTGCACCTCGCGTGCAGTTGCAGGTATTGTTCACCCGAAAGCGGGTTAATAGCTGATTGAAGGTATTACGGCTGGTATTACGGCTGGTATACTACTGTAGTGGACAAGGTGACCGCCAGCGTTCGCGGTACCGGACTTCATCTTTTGATTCCAGATTTTATTCTGTATATTATTATTGACCCAATAGTCGTGTTCAGTCTTCTTTAGATGCTCGTGAGTTGTGACACCCCGATCGGGCTGTGTTGGGTGGTAAATATCAGTTATTAATGCCATTAAGTCATATTATTCATTCATTTATGTTTATTAACTATTAAAAAGGGGAATTGTTGTTCTGTTGGCTGGCCTTGTCTTCATGAGAGGTGCCATCACGACCGGGTTTGGGAATTAGGTCGTGACAAGTTGGTATCAGAGCCTAGGTTACTAGGTCTCACGAGTCATGTGCAGGTTTAGTAGAGTCTCGCGGATCGGTACAGAGATGTCTGTATTTATCCTCGAGAGGCTGCAGAACCTTTAGGAAACTTCCCATTCTTGGAACCCTTATCGTGCGTACTTGATTCAGCTTGGAATATAACTCTTGAAATTCCTTCTACACGTCTATATGCGCACATGAGCGCTCAGTATTATATGTGCCTTGATGCCTTGTGATTCCCCGATCGAGGGGCGAGAGGTAATCATTGTGAGTATATCGGGCCAGTCTTGAGGACTTGAGGCCAGACCCTTGCCTATGGCTTGAGCACCGAGGTGCTGATTGTGTGAGCAAATGTTTTGAACTTATGTGTTCGGTATTGCCCTTATTAGCCGGAATGACAGTTGGATACCCATGTGGTGAGTATGTTAGTGCTGCGAGGTGTATTTAAATGACTTGGTAGTGACGAAGGGGTCTGTTGGATAATAGATGAACTGTTAAGTGTTCGTTTCCTGTTGTGATTTGTTGTGTAGCCCCAAGTTATGGGAGCGTGGAGAATATTTTCGTATCTCCTAGTTGAAGAGTAAAGTGAAATACTTGTGGCGGTATGAGTTCAGACTCAGGAAGACTAAATTGGCTGTATTATGTGTATGATGGTGGGAGGTGTGCTGAAATACTAAATTCAGGCAAAGCAGGTGGGTTATCTCCTGCGGAGTGTTCTCGAGTGGTATGATCCTTATGTGTCCGTTAGAAGATCCCATGTGTAATTGAAAGGTACATGTTGTAATTTGAAAATTTGTGTCGCTTAAGAGAGTGGACTCAGCTGATGTGGGGATGAATGCGAGGTTTGTAGAGGATTTCAGTACCAGATGATTTGTGTTTTCATAAACTCGTAGATGATTTGAGCTTAATCTCACTATAATATTGTGGCATCATTAGAGTAAAAGTATTATGTGTTATTGAATGTGTCCTGATAGATGGCTTCGAGCCAAGTTGGGGAGGTTGATGTTGATTAGCTGATCGCACGGTTATGTGCTATATTGGTTCCGTTTCGAGGTATGCTGGCGGATCAGTCCTGGTTGCAGAAATTGAGCTGAGGATGGCACAAGTGAAGCAAAATTTTGACAAATGTTATATGGTGCTTTCGTAGATGTGAGAAAATACTAGGATGTCTTGAGTTGTGGTTCACAAAGAATGCTGTGTGTATAGAGAAGGAAGATGGTTGTTTGTATTGGTGTGAGACCATGTTTTGCGGTGTCAGAGTGCTAGTAAGGCATGAGTGGTTCTGTTTGTTAAGTCAGGTAATTTACAGTTGTATAAGAGTGAATGACTCTCGAGAATGGTTTTATTGTGTTCAAGATTTTGCATGTAATAATCAGGTGTCTTAATGTGGTGTATGTGGCTAGAGACTGTGTTTCCATTTGAAAAGGATCAAGACTTGTGATATTTTATGTTAATTATGGGATTCTATGTATCAGTATTTGGGAAGTAATGGTAACGAATTTGGATTCGCAGGAAGTTCTTCAAGTAATGTATTCTGGAACGTGGTATTTCGCGGAAGCATTGAGAGATTATTCGGTGGCTTATGGGTCTTAGACAGCGTGGTCTTATGTTCGAGTCTCGTATAGTAAACCTGGGTTAAGGTATTGTGGTGCTACAGCAGGGAAGAATATTAAGTTGATGATGAATCAGAAGGGAAAATTGATGGACGGAATAGCTTGATAATAGACCGAACCGGAATGGTAAAGATATGATTAATTCTTTGTGTGTGTTCGAGGCAATGAGTCGTACAAGTATTTTGCAGCAAAGCTCTTGAGTTCTGACAGCTTGTTCAGCTTGGTCTAGTTAGAAGGATTCGGTCCTGACAGTTTAGCTTGTACAAATGGAATTGGCAGAGATGTTCTTGTTGGATTTTACCGTGGTTTGAAGATGAGTATATTTTCTATGGGTTTGCAAAGCATGGAGTGTGTAACGATTTTTCCTCTAAATGGGATCAATGAAAGTTCTTGACTAGTTGAGTGCATCGATGTCTGTGGCGCGGAAGGGAGATAAAAGTTCTCATGTTATCCTTGGAGGGTATAGTATATGTGGTATATTGTAGAGGACCGAGACTGGCGTGTGCAAGGTTTCGGTTCAGTTCTGGAAGGAAGTTCATAAAACCCTTAGGCAACGGGTAGCCTCAGATGACCAAGGAAATGATACTGCTATTCTAGTGATTTGACGGGGGTATATGTTTAGTAAAAGGTGAAGGTGATGTAAACTGATAATACTTCGGTGGTATTGCGACATTTTCTTGTTGGATCGACTGTTGATATTTGAGTTTGTTGATGGCACAGGGAAATTTTAGAATATCTCTCGTAGAATGAATGGGTACTTGATGTGTGATATGTACTCATACTGCGGAATTTGGGATCAGGTACAGTGATCCATGTGCTATATGGAGTTGGAGACTGTGACTTCTCAGGTTCAAACTGTGTCGCGGTTGTGGATCGTGTGTATTGGTACCGTTAGCGGCTATTTGGATTTTAAAGCCCGAGTGGATCTTTCTTTACTTGATATATTAAAATTTGGATATGATGTTGGGGTGTAGACTGATTGTCTCATTGTTGGGTTATTCTAGACTATTGAGCTATGGGTTATGTCGGAAAATGCCACAGGTTACGTGGCGGAGTGCATCGGATTATATTCTAGCAGAGTGGTTGTATTCCAAAGACCAGCGGACGGGTGGGAAGGATTGATTTTCTTAATTGGGCCTTAGTGGCGGATATCAGTGCAGAGGTTTCTACCATTGATTCAGTTCCGGTATTGAGAGATTTTTTCGGATGTGCTTCTTGTGGTCGGGCATGTGGCCGAGTGAGATTGTGGATTTCGGTATTTATTTGGTGCCGGGCACCATATGGTACGGCTCCGGAAAGAGTTATGGTAGTCGAAGGAGCAGCTTCAGGCTTCTTGGTATTGAGTCCGTTGGCAGGCCGATGTGGCTACGTTTTTTGCTTGAGTTAGCTTGGTTAGTTCCGAGTGGTATTGTTGAGGGATAGGTCGATTCGATCATTATTGAACTTAATAGTGATTTGGGGAGATCTATGAGTTGCCTTCTGCACTATGAGACGTTAAGATTTATTGGATATGGGCTCATGTGGCGTGGTTCTATTGAGGATTCATAGAGGAAGTCGAATGGGAAGAGTAATTGAGTGTTGCTCGGTAAATGGAGTATTAGTTATGATCTATCAGGTTGCGTGTTGTATGTTATTTGTTCCACCGTGGGTGTAAAGAATTGCTTTGGCTTCAGACATCAAAAATTGTGTGTGGCTGTCGATTTTGATCATAGAGACTTGAGGTGCTTCGTGTGTAACAATGTTTGTATATGATCGCTCATCGTAGCGAGGCTACGAGGAGTTATGACCTTTCAGGTTAGCTTCAGGTGTTCTATTTCTATAATGTGAGACGGGGTCTCAGCCGTATGTTGTGATGGTACTGATGAGCTTGAGGTACAGCTCTTTCGTTTGAGTCAATTGTCATGATTTGAGTATGTTCAGACTGTTTCTCATTGGTACGTGTATTATGCAAGTTTTGGCTTAGGCCTGTGTTGAGGTGTCATATCACCTGAGTGGTGTGTTGGGTTTGATGTGATCATTTAAGTCATTAATGAATTCGAACAGATGTGATTTTAGCCTGTTAGAAGGATAAAAATCGAGGTCTAGTCCGGAAATCTGTTGTGATATTAGTCAAAAAGGAAGTGGCTTCACGTATGGTTGATCTGGGGAATGGTTGCGGTTTATCGCGTGTTTTAATTATCGTTGGCAGTATATGAAAGTGTTGGAATAAGACTTTAGCTAATAAGAGGTTCCTATCGGTAATTGGTTATTGTGGGCAACTGCCGTGAATAGAGTCTATCGTTTTGAGTGTTTGGATTATGTGGTATATCATATGGTTCCATCTGAGGTTGCAGGTATGGTTTATTAGGGCTGGTTCATGTCTATTCTAAATATTGACGTGAGGTTCTGATTTTGAGTATGACTTCGGGAAGTGCAATGTGGTTTTATGGTTTATGGTCTTGATGGATTGTGAAATTTCAGCTATACTGTTTTATCGGACCTATGCGGGATAGGGTGACGAGGGATCACCCCGGGTATATGCTTGGTAAGGTCATTCAGCTATTGGGTTGCTTCTAGTACAACTCTGGGTACGCTCGAGGACGAGCGTTTGTTTAAGTTGGGGAGGATGTGACTACCCGACCCGTCGTCTCATGCGTTACTACTCCGTTTTTCCCGTTTATTACTTCTTAATATTTCGTTATCGGTATGTGGTGTGTGAGAGTTTATTTGGATTGGTTTTGATAAGAAATGAGGTACTTAGACTCTTTAAGGAAAGCTTAAGTTGGAAAAGTCAACCGAATGTTGACTATTGAGTTAGAGGGCTCGGAAGTGATTTCCGGTGATTTGGTTAGTTTCGGGGGATGATTTGTGACTTAGTAGCGTGATCGGAATTGATTATGGAGGTCCGGTGTAGAATTAGGCTTGAATTGGCGAAGTTAGTATTTTGGCGAATTTCGGTGGATAGGTGAGATTTTGATCTGATGGTCGGAATGGAATTCTGAGAGATGCAGTAGCCCCGTTAGGTGATTTTGGATATATGTGCAAAGTTTCAGGTCATTCGGAGGTGTTTAAGTCGGGTTTTTGATCGAATGTGAGTTTCAGAAGAATTTGACAAACTTAGGCTTTGATTTGGTGAAATTCGATGATTTTGATGTTAACGAAAGTGTTTTGATGATTCGAGCAAGTTCGAATAAGGTAATAGAACATGTATGTGCTTCTGGTTGGGGTCCCGGGGGCCTCGGGGTGGATTCGGGTGGCTAAACGGAGAGTTTGGAGTTTGTTGCTTGTCTAAGAATTTCTGGTTCTGTTATTTCCGCATCTGCTGAAAAGGGACCGCAGATGCGGCGGGGAGGTCGCAGAAGCGGTCCTTGAGGGATTGGAAGTTTTCGCAGAAGCGGAAGAAAGTCTGCAAAAGCAGACATCGCAGGAGCGGTCCTGGGGATTTTAAGTTAGACCACAGAAGCGGTTATTTTGACGCAGAAGCGGCAGCCGCAGGTACGGTATCCCAACCGCAGAAGCGGAAACCTGGCTGGGTTTAAGTGAATAGTGTTTTCACGATTTTGAAAGAGAAGAAACATTTGGACTTCGGACTAAGGAGATTTTGGGCGATTTTTGAAGAGGGTTTCGAGGGCTATCATCAGGTATGGATTCTTGTACTTAGACTATGATATTATTGTGTATAAACATGGATTAACACTGAAAACCCAAGGAATTAAAGGTTAAAAATGGAGGTTAGGGCTTGAAACTTAAGAGAGCTTAAACTAGAGATTTGAGGGGTCATATGGACTCCGATTCTTGTGAATTTGATATGTATAGACTCGTGGTAAGATAAGGATCGTATTGATGTAAAATTTTCTAGATTTCGAGGAGTGGGCCCGGGGCTCGAATTTTGCCAATTTTGTGATTTTCGATATTTTTCGAGTCTTTTCGATTGGGATATATTCCCTTAGCCTATTATAATGTATTCGTTGTGGTTTTGGTTAGAGACGACGTGCGTGGTGGCCGGTTTGAGGGGCAAAGGCATCATGGGCTAGAGATTTCACCGGTTCGAGGTGAGTAATACTTGTAAATGATATCCTGAGGGTTTGAAACCCCGGGTTTGCACATCATTGTGCTGTATTAAGGTGACTTGCACGCCGGATAACGGGTGTGGGGTAGAGCACCGTTGGGGATTGTGACTTGTTCCGTCCCGTTTAATGAAATAACTACCTAATTGATTGAAGCTTAGTTGATATCCTTATAAAAATGGATTAATTGTCATAACTGGGCCTCGTGCCAACAGATTGAATCCTTTAGGGATTATTATCACTGTTTCCATGATACTTGGCATGTTAAATGATTTTAGTCCTGAGTTTAACACTGTTTTGAAATGTCTAGTCATACTTCTAAGGTTTTAAAACTTAAACTACATTTTTTGACGTTTGGAGCTAAGAACTGTTACTTGAAATCGCCCTAGTGGCTCATATGCATGTTCTGGACTGAGGATGGATCGGGCTGCACACCGCAGCGGTGTGATATTGATATTGCGCTTGGGCTGTAGGAGCCTCTCTGGAGTCTGAACCCCCACAGTGAGCGCGGGTACCCAAACGGATCGGGCTATACGCCGCAGCGGTCATGTGCATTGCATTGCATTCATGTATTGGTTCCTGTTTGTACTACGTGTCATGACATTTAGCACTCTCATATCATTGGCATCCATGCTACTTCTTGCATTGTTTACCAGATACCCTGGTGTTATTTATTGGTGGAGTGTTGTGCATGAAGGGGCTGACTTATGTGCTGACTTGCACTATCTGATATCGCATTCATATGCTTGATTGTTGAAGAGGATATTTTCAAAAGAGGTTTTTAAATTGAACCAAGTACTTTCTAAAGGATTTTCACGGTTTTACTGTTTTCTCAAAGGGTTGTACCGTCCTATATAGAATGATGGAGTGCTCTTACGTGATTTCTTGCCGCTCAGTTATTATTTACTCTTATTACTCATTGAGTTGGAGTACTCACTTTACTCCCTGCACCTCGCGTGCAGTTACAGGTATTGTTCACCCGAAAGTGGGTTAATAGCTGATTGAAGGTATTACGGCTGGTAGTATACTACTGTAATGGACAGAGTGACCGCCAGCGTTCGCGGCACCGGACTTCATCTTTTGATTCCAGATTTTATTCTGTATATTATTATTGGCCCAGTAGTCGTGTCCAGTCTCCTTTAGATGCTCGTGACTTGTGATACCCCGGTCAGGCTGTGTTGGGTGGTAAATATCAGTTATTAATGCCATTAAGTCGTATTATTCATTCATTTATGTTTATTAACTGTTAAAAAGGGGCATTGTTGTTCTGTTGGCTGGCCTTGTCTTCATGAGAGGCGCCATCACGACCGCGTTTGGGAATTGGGTCGTGACACCTGTGTGATGTATTATGACTTATGTAAATCGTTGGTTTTGGTTTTCAGGGTAATCAGAACGAATTTGGAGGAACAATTCACAGTCTGAAGCTTGAAATTTGAAAGGTTTCACTAAGATTTGACTTGTTTGTATATGATCTCGGATCTGAATTTTTATGATTTGGTTTGCTCCATTAGGTGATTTGAGACTTAGGAGCGTGATCGAAATGTATTTTGGAAGTCCATGGAAGGTTCAGGCTTGAATTGGCAAAAGCAAGATTTTGGCATTTTCCTGTTCATATGTGAGATTTTTATATAGAGGTCGGAATGAAATTCTGGAAGTTGCAGTAGTTCCGTTGTGTCATTTGGGATGTGTGTGCAAAATTTCAGTTCATTCGAATGTGGTTTGGTTGGGTTTTTTTTATCAAAAAGTATAATTCGGAAGATTTTAGAAATTTAGGCTTGAATCTGATGTGTTTTGGTTGATTAGATGTTGTTTGAGGAGTTTTGAGGATTTTAACAAATTCGAATAAGGTTTTTGGATATGTTAGTGCATTTGGTTGAGGTCCCGGAGGCCTCGGGTGAGTTTCGGATGGTCAATCGGACAATTTCATGCCTTAGAGATGCTGCATATTTGCAGGTTCAGATGTTGCAGAGTTTTGTATTTCGCGATCGCGTAGAAGCTTTTGAGGGAGCCGTCCAGCTGTTCTTCATGTTCGAGAAGGTTGGCTTGCGATCGGATAGAGTGTAGTAGTTGCTTATCGCGAACGCGTGGTGAAGGTCGCGTTCTCGTAGAGTTATTGGACCTAGGGTCTTCACTTGATTTTTTTTGTTCATTGCGAACGCGGCAATGGGTCCGCAATCGTGTAGTGTAAAAAAGGTTGAGCATCGTGTTCGTAGTGTGTTTCATGCGTTCGCGTAGAGTGAATTTTGAGAGCTGAGTATTTGTGCTTCGTGATTGCGAAGGATTTCCCGCGATCGCGGTGAAGGAAACATTAGAGGTGGGCAGAATGTTTTAAAAGCTCATTTCCGCGAATTTGAGGCTAAGTTCCTCCATTGTTGTTCAATTTTGAAGCTTTTTGTAGAGTATTGAAGAGGGATTCAAGGGGAATCACTTGGAAGTAAGATTTTTGAACTCAATACTCGATTATTATATGAATTCCACCTAGTAAATCATGGAAAATAGGCCTAAAATTGAAGAACTAGGACTTGAAATTGGGAACCTAAAATTTGGGATTTGAAGGGTCATTTATGGATGAATTTTGATGTTCTTGGTATGTATAGACTCGTGTGAGGACAAGGGTTCTATTGAGGTGACTTTTGTCGGATTTCGAGACGTGGGACTGGGGGCCGGCTTTGAGCAATTTCAGGATTTTTTATGTGAATTGGATATTTTTGAGTGGGCTTCGTTCACGTAGAATGTTTTAATGACTATGTATTGATCATGGCTAGATTTGGAGCATCTGGAGGTCGATTCATGCGGGAAAGGCATTGCGGGCTAAAGTTTTGACCTGATCGAGGTGAGTAATGATTGTAAATGATGTTCCGAGGGTATGAAACCCCTAACTACACATGGTTGTGCTATATTGAGGTGACGCACACGCTAGATGACGAGCGTGGGGTCGTGCACTATTGGGTATTGTGACATAGTCCATCCCGAATGATTATTATACTGCGTATTTGACTGGAATCTATTTGCTATCATTGTTTTACTGCGTATTTGACTGGAATCTATTTTCTATCATTATTATTTGGGTTGAATGCCATATTTGGGATTCGTGCCAACTATTGAACCCTTCGGGGATTTTTATTTACATTTCCTCACTATTTTGACTTTAAACTAGTACTCAGTCATGCTATATACTACTGTTTTCAAAACTCAACCATATTTACTCTGCTTTAACACTTGAAATGATATTTCAAATAATATTTGGGTTGAGCATCATGTTTTACTGTTGCCCGAGTGGCTTATGTGATTGTTGACTGAGTAAGGCCGAGTGTAACGACCCAATCGGTCATTTTGAGCCCTAGCACGCCATTCAGCATTTTGAGGCCATGAGCAGCTTCAATTCAGGCATTTTGACTTGTACGCGTGGTCAGAATTAAATTTCGGGAAGTTCGAAGTTGACTTAGGGAGGAAATTCTCATTTCGTAAGCTTTAAGTTGAGAGAATTGACTAGGATTGGATTTTAGAGTCAACGACCTAAGAATCGAGACCTGACGATTCCAGCAGGATCGTATGATAATTTCGAACTTGTGCGTATGCCCGGATCAGGTTTTGGGTGACCTGGGAGAGCTTTGGCGCCTATTGTGGAAGTTAGCATTTTGGAAGAAATTTTATAAGTTTGGGGTTGAAATTCATTTTAGTGTTATCGATATCCATTTGGGATTCCGAGACTGGAAGTAGCTCCATATGGTGATTCTGGAGTTGGGAGCGCGATCGGAAGTGAATTCAGATATCCGTAGAGCATTTTGGAGCCATTTGGCTAAGGATAGAAATTTGAAGTTTTTGAGAAGTTTGACTGGAGGTGGGCTTTTTGATATCGGGGTCGGAATCCGATTTCAAAAGTTAGAGTAGGTCCGTAATGTCGAATATAACTTGTGTGCAAAATTTGAAGTCAATCGGAATTGATTTGATAGGTTTAAACATCGAAAGTAGAAGTTTGAAGTTCTAAAGTTAATAAATCTTGGATTGGAGGTCGATTCGTCGTTTTAGCGTTGTTTGATATGATTTGAGGCCTCGAGTAAGTCCGTAATATGTCTTGGGACTGGTAGGTATTATTAGTTGGCGTCCCGGGGGCCTCGGGTGGATTTCGGGTGGTTAACGGATAGAAAATGTAATTTTTGGAAGGCTGAAGTTGATGGTTATTGGTATAACCGCACCTCCAACACTTGGGCCGCGGGTGCAGAGCTGCAGAAGCGGCTAGAGGAACCGCAGATACGATTTTGGACCAGGAGTGAAAGGACCGCAAATGCAGTCACCTCGCCGCAGAAGCGAAATGGGTTGGGAGCCCTAGATCCGCAGAAGCGAAATGGGCTGGGAGCCCTGGATCCGCAGAAGTGGCATTTGGACCACACATGCGGAACCGCAGAATCGGTCGAGAGACTGCAGGTGCAGAAAGTGCTGGTGGCAGTGGGTGTTTCAAAAATCGGGATTTGGCCATTTTCTCTCACATTTTCTTGGCTTGGGCGATTCTTGGAGGGTTTTCAAGAGGGGATTTTCATCATCAACGATATGGTAAACTAATCCCATCCCTCTTGAGTTAAATATATCGAGTATGTATAGATTTTAGCATGTAAATTAGTAGAAATTTGGGGGTTTAAGGAAAACCTAGAAAATTGAAATTCTTGAAATTTGACCACGATTTTAGGTATGAAATTGAGAGTAAATTATATATTTGAGTTCATGGAATCATGGGTAAGCTTAATCTTTAAAAAAATTCAGAATCTGGGCAAGGGGGCCCGAGGGCAATTTTGTCAACTTTTCGATCGGGGTTAGAAATTATTATAAATTAGATTAATATGAGTAGTTTATCGTATATTAATGAATTTTCATAATCATTGGCTAGTTTTGGAGTGTTTAGCATCGATTCAAGTCTTCGAAAGGGCGTGGAATGCCGGTTATGGATCTTCGGAGCAAAGTGAGTCTCTTTTCTAACCTTGTAAGAGGGAACTGTCCCCATTGGTGAAATAATTGGTTATATGATCCTATTTGTGGGGGCTACGTACGCACGAGGTGATGACAGTCCATGTGTAACTACTAGTATGTGTAGGTCCAGGTAGTCTAGGACCCAAAAATATGCTATACTTGGAATATCTGTGATCTTATTGACGATTCAATTTCTAAAATCCTATTGAATTGGTAAATGAATTTCTTAGAGGAATAAATTTCATTTTCTTAAATCATTAAAAGAGTATAGGCTTTTAGTTGGATAAATGTTCCCCGATAAACTCTAAATTTTTTGTTTGAGCATGTATTTCTATGGGTACATGCGTTGCATGTATGGTACGCGAGCAGGGTGATTGTTTATTTAAATTTGATCGCATCGCATGTATGATTCGCGAGCGAGGTAATAAATTCATCTATGGTTCATGTCGCTCGACCCTCGGTAGTGCACAATTTACATTTATGTTGGATCGGGCCGTACGACCTCGGCATAAGTTGCACATGCTGTTATTGCTTGCCTTGAGATTTATTGATATTGCCATCTGCTCTCCCCGACTTGAGATAATTGTTAATTAATGGATTATAAATTCGGAGGCTTTTTATAAAAAGGAACTTTTACCTGTTTAGTAATTCATTTGAATCTACTGTTGTCCTTAATAAATTCGTGAGTCATCGCTTTAATAATATTATTATTTGACCATGAGTAGGTGTCAAAGTTGCCATCACGTCTCTACTTCTTTGAGATTAGGCGGGATTCTTACTGAGTACACGTTTTTTTCATACTGATACTACACTTGCTATGCATTTTGTTGCACAGGTATATGTATTCTATTGGCCCATTGGGCGTAGCAGCACAGGCGACCCGGAGAATAGGGGAGCTGTATTTTCTTGAGGTGACCCGCAGCTAGTATAGTCTCTCTCGGAATTGTATTTACTTTCTGTCCATTTATGTCCCGAACAATTGTTGTACTTCATTCAAATTCTTAGAAAATGCTCATGCACTTGTGACACCGGGTTCTGGGATGGCTATGAAGTATTTTGTATAAATTGCTTATCAATTAATTTGAATTGAAGCAATTATCTTTTTATTTGTAAATTTTGAGGAAATCATAGTTTTCAAGCATATTAAAATGAGAATTTAATTAAGTAATTTGGTTGGCTTGCCTGATGGTGGGGTCCGGCGCCATCACGACTCTTAGTAGATTTTGGGTCGTGACAACATGGTATTAGAGCACTAGGTTCCTAGGGTCCCATGAGTCATGAGCAAGTCTAGTACAGTCTCGCAGATCGGTACAGAGACGTCTATACTTATTCTTGGGAGGCTGCAGAACTGTAGCAGTACTTCCTTTCTTGATTCCTCATCGTGCGATTTGATCCATGGAGTCTTATGCCTTTAATTCCTTCCTATTCAATCTTGTGCAACGCGAAGCGCTTCTTATAAATCGAGAATTGAAGAATTGTAATGGTACTACTGATGCAATGCAGGGTGTTTTTCCCTGCATAGTTTTTTGAGCTATTATCGTCGCCTTGTGGAAGGATATTATGTCTTTTCAGCTCAGTAGCGGTACTTCTGAGAGCTCTGAGGCTAGGCACAAGTTTCCATGATGCTATAAACTATTATTCTGCAGTATTGATATGACTATAGGACGTTTGCCTACGTGTCAGGGCAGTGAATGACTAGAAGGGAGGTTTACTCAGTGCATAATCTAGAGAATTCGGTATTTTATCCCCTGCGAGGGAAAGCCAATCAGATTAAAAATGGTTAGATGTGGGATGGTGGAGTAATGAGACTTGTTATTTGCGAGCGCGATGGATTTTTCTTCTACAATGAGGTGTCGTTGTCCTAATTGAACATACTAAGTTCGCTGGTGTTATGATCTTCTATAATTTGCCTTTGGGGCAAGATATTGAGAAATAGTATTAGAGATACAGCTGTACTGCTATCAGATATCGCAAGGTGTGGTGGTTTAGGATTGAATCAGTGTTTCTAATGTTGACAGTTTGAGAAAGATGACCTTCGAAAAGGTTTAAGGTTAGCAAAAATTGTGGGTTCAAGCGCCACGAAGATAGATTTTATTTAAGGCAACAACTGAGCAGCAGAGGATAAGGAAGGACATGTGGGGAGTGTCAGGCGGTAGTTAAAATTTCTAGAAGGCCAGGTATAAGAAGCAAAGGTTGAGTAGTCGACTAAAGGGGTGTGTTTCACCAAAGTATGAGAGTTTGGAGTAATTTGGAAAATTTTAGTGATTGGTGATTGGGCCTACGGATTAATTTGAAGTATGGGCTATTATGCAGCAGGATATTTGATATAACGGAAATGAGTTGCTTGACATGAAGGAGGATACAACCTAACTTTGAGTTGAAGGGATGTTACCGCGCAACTAATTGATGTCCACGAAGGGTGAATGGACTTGTACAACTAGAGAGTGATCTTGGACTCAGGAGGGGCCATTAATGTCATGGTGATTGCACCCCGTGTAGTAGTGTTGGAAAATGTCGGCATGTAGATTCCACATGAGGGATATCTCCAGTGAGCAGGATGGCGGTCGCATGGTTGGTGAAGCTTCTGCAAAGGGTTGTATTGGCTATACAGCAAAGAGATCGGTCATGTGAATATGGTTGATGATTCAGAGTATAACAAGAGGGTTTTACAGAAAGATTCCAAGAATTTTGGTGGTTGATTGCGCAAGGTTATGTCAACAAGAGATAAAGGATCGCGGTGAATTCCAGAATTGGTGTAATAATGGCTTTAGGCTAAGTGGGCGAGTCCCACCGCCTATGATTAAGGATTTCCTGGTTAACTACTTGTGAGATTTCTGATTATTAGCATATTGATGGGTTATTTCAGCTGCAGAAAAAGAACATAAGTGGTAACTCGAGCAAAGGAATTGTTAGAGGCGTTCTAAGGTTGGCCTTATTTTCTCATGTTCGGACTTGGGGAAGGATTTAGGAATTATGCCTTGTATAGATGCGGGTTTCAAGGGAAGTGATTCTGCCGGGTGCTTCGTCGAGGGGGTATTCACGTGCTAGAAGATTTATGGAATTGATTATATTCGGGCCCGAGTCAGAGCGGCTGGCTCTCAGCAACTATCCTAGTGGATTCAAGGGGAAAAGCATAGTGTCTAGTGATTCGAGCCTATACGTACGGTTAAGAATCAAGCTTGGTAGACACTTATGAAAAGGGGTACAGGATGTTCTAAGATGTTTTGACTTGCAGTGTAGCATTTGGGAGGTATGAAATGGTTCGTGGAATTTGAGATAGCATGGTCACGTGATTCAAGGTAACTCGGGATGAGTGCGGATGGAGTATGTTATGTGTTGAATGGAGTTATTATTATTTCTAAGGCAATCAAGGATAAATTGGAAGAAGATAGATTGATGAGCCATAGTTGAATTGGCATGTTGGTGGAAGTGATCTGCTCCTTCAGCGTAATTGAGTTATGCAAGTGAATTGTGGCGGTACGTGTGAGGCTGGTCGGCCACCGTAATTGATGTTATTCAGAAGTATTCTACTGCTATGGCCTGCTATGCATAGGCGGACTCCGAAAGGGTTATGGTAGCATAGACCACTACTCAGATTTGCATATTCTACGGTTATGAGAATTTACATGTGTGTTGCTATGGTTCTCCTGAAGTAAGATAAGTGAAGAGTTTTATATGATGAATTGCAAATCCATTTGTGGTTACGGATCTATGATGAAAGATCGTGTTCTATCGTATAGTGGCATATTGGGTGTGGTGAGTGGTATGGAATTCGAAGAGAGGATCAAGGTTGCAGTTCGGTGTTGACAAGGAAGTCACGAGCTCGGATGAAAAGGGAAGTGGTCTTGATGTTTAAAGTAAGTTGGTATTGCCTTTAGCTTCACCTGAGATCGGTGTTTGTAAACAGGGCTTTGCATCCTTATTAAGGATTCTTGATTGCTTTTTAGTGTTAGTATGGCCGGTGAGTTGGAGGTACAGGTTGGTTATCTATTACGAAAGGTTATGGGCGTGCGCACGAGAAGGTTATATGAGTGTAGCATGTAGCCACTTGAGTGGTTGAAGAGTAAACCAAGTATGAGGATTTGTGGTAATATCGTAAATTTGAGAATTTATTTCCTGGAGAGCACTCGATTTATTAGGTTAAGGACTATGGATTATTACTCCGGTTATGATGGTCATTCCTATGAGTTACGAGAGAGATGGGAGTTATTATGGACATATGAGAAGTTATTAGCCTAGTTCAGCGCTATCAGGATCAGCTAGATGTACGTGGATGGATTCAAATGTGAATATAGGACCCTATATCAGGCATGATGTGTTTACTTCAGTAATGCGCTCGTTATGGAGGAGTAGTCAGGGTGCTATATCGTCGTTAGATATTTCATGTGATGATACATTGCATCGTGTGAGTTGTGAGATGGCTTGGGAGATTGCTTATGTGTTGAGGTTCCGTGTAGAGATGATGTTATATGAGCATAATGGCTCTTGAGATTCAGATCGTATATCACACCTCAGTTGTACTTGAGTTTGTAGCTTATAGCACTATATGTCTCCCCAGGGTTGGTATTATGCACATGGTGTGCTTATGACCGATATTCGATATCTTCTCATAATGAGCAATCTAGCTCGGTGTGTACCTCCTTATGTAAATTTTATGTATGGACCGGGTGGCACACCACCATGGGTATGTTTTTTAGATCGGGTTGCGTGCTGCAGCAGTATGATATTGGGTACAGTTCCCCATGTCTGTTTTATGTGTATTGTTTCCTCCTTTCCTAGGAGGAACTTATATTAGCTGTGTGCTCGCATCACATGCATGATTCGCGATTGGAGTGCATGTTTAATTATGTTGACCACGTCGCATGTATGATTCACGAGCGGGGTAATTGGATTTTCTTTTCGGAGTTCATTTTCCTATTGTATCGCGTTCGAATTGGTAGCCTATTGGCACGTCGTGGTATCATATGAGACTTTTGACCATGTCCGGGTGGTTATTGCCTGAGCAGTTCGTACTGGGTAAGACGAGATCATTGGACTTAGGATCAGTGCAATCTGAATATGTGAAGTATATTAAAGAGTAAAGGCCATTATTTGGTTCAGAAATAGGTGATGGTTATTGGCAGGGTATAAACCCTATGAATCATTGATTCAGCAGTTGGTTATGAATTCCTACACATCTCTTCCATCGTGACGGTATTGTAAGGGTTAGAGCAGGACCTAGGTGGGTCATGAGGTGCAATGGGAGCATCATATTTATGGAATTTCAATTTGTTCGACCAGAAAATGCTATTTTGGTCCTGTAAGTGAAGTGGTGCAAGGTGTGTATTCAGCTAAGGTACGCAGTCATGTTTTGGTGTTGCGTGTAGTTATTGATACAGTGAGCATATATTGGAACAGGCCTACCAGAGAATTCCGGGTGATGAAACTGGGCTCCTAGGCTTATTTGCCTAAATGAAAGAGGTTATCTTTAGATTTGATCGAGCTGATGTACCCAAATTGAGTTGTGGTAGCACGGGTAGGTTCACGAGGTATTAAGCAGTGATTTCAAACAACCCCAGTATAGTTCCTAGCATGTTCGAGGACAAACGTATGTTTAAGTGGTATGTTTAAGTGGGAGAGGATGTAACGACCCGACCGGTCGTTTTGAGCCCTAGCACGCCGTTCAGCAGTTCGAGGCCATGAGCAGCTTCAATTCAGGCATTTTGACTTGTACGCATGGTCAGAATTAAATTTTGCGAAGTTCGAAGTTGACTTGGAGAGGAAATTCTCATTTCGGAAACTTTAAGTTGAGAGAATTGACTAGGATTGGATTTCAGAGTAAACGATCTCGGAATGGGGACCTGAAGGTTCCAGCAGGTTCGTATGATGATTTTGGACTTGGGCGTATGCCTGGATCGGGTTTTGGGTGACCCTGGAGCGTTTTAGCGCCTATTTGTGGAAGTTAGCATTTTGGAAGAAATTTCATAAGTTTGGGGTTGAAGTGCATTTCAGTGTTATCGATATCCGTTTGGGATTCCGAGACTGGGAGTAGCTCCATATGGTGATTCTGGAGTTGGGAGCGCGATCGGAAGTGAATTCGGATGTCCGTGGAGCATTTTGGAGCCATTTGGCTAAGGATAGAAATTTGAAGGTTTTTGAGAGTTTTAACCGGAGGTGGACTTTTTGATATCGGGGTCGGAATCAGATTTTGAAAGTTGGAGTAGGTCTATAATGTCGAATATAACTTGTGCGCAAAATTTGAAGTCAATCGGACATGATTTGATATGTTTAAACATCGAAAGTAGAAGTTTGAAGTTCTAAAGTTCATAAAGCTTGGATTGGAGGTCGATTCATAGTTTTAGCGTTGTTTGATATGATTTGAGGCCTCGAGCAAGTCCGTAATATATTTTGGGACTGGTTGGTATGATTGGTTAGGGTCCCGGGTGCCTCGGGTGGATTTCGGGTGGTTAACGAGTCGAAAATAGAATTTTTGGGAGGCTGAAACTGCTGGTTGCTGGTATAACCGCACTTGCGAGACTTGGGCCGAAGGTGCGGAGCCGCAGAAGTGGCCAGAGAAACCGCAGATGCGATTTTGGACCAGGAGTGAAAGGACTGCAGATGCGGTCACCTTGCCACAGAAGCGAGACTTCATCTGAGGTGGAGAGGACGCAGAAGCAAAATGGGCTGGGAGCCCTGGGTCCGCAGAAGCGGCGTTTGGAACGCACCTGCGGAACGAGAGACCGCAAATACGGAAAGTGCTAGAGGTAGTGGGTGTTTTAAAAATCGGGATTTAGCCATTTTCTCTCGTATTTTCTTGGCTTGGGCAATTTTTGGAGGGCTTTCAAGAGAGGATTTTCATCAACAACGATAAGGTAAGCTAATCACATCCCTCTTGAGTTAAATAAATCGAGTATGTATGGATTTTAGCATGTAAATTGGTAGAAATTTGGGGATTTGAGGAAAACCTAGAAAATTGATATTCTTGAAATTTGACCACGATTTTGGGTATAAAATTGAGAGTAAATTATATATTTGAGTTCATGGAGTCATGGGTAAGCTTAATCTTCGAAAATTTTTGGAATCCGGGCATGTGTGCCCGAGGGCAATTTTGTTAACTTTTTGATCGGGGTTAGGAATTGTTATAAATTGGATTAATATGAGTAGTTTATCGTATATTAATGAATTTGCACAATCATTGGCGAGTTTTGGAGTATTTAGCAACGATTCAAGTCTTTGGAAGGGCGTGGAATGCCGGTTATGGATCTTCGGAGCGAGGTGAGTCTCCTTTCTAACCTTGTAAGAGGGAACTGTCCCCATAGGTGAACTAATTAGTTATGTGCTCCTATTTGTGTGGGGCTACGTATGAAAGAGGTGACGAGAGTCCGTGCGTAGCTACTAATATGTGTAGGTCCGGGTAGTCTAGGACCCAAAAAAATGATATACTTGGAATATTTGTGATCTTATTGACGATTGAATTTCTTAAATCTTATTGAATTGGTAAATGAATATCTAAGAGGAATAAATTTCATTTTCTTAAATCATTAAAAGAGGATTGGCTTTTATTTGGATAAATGTTCCCCAATAAACTCTAAATTTGTTGTTTGAGCATGTATTTCTATGTGTACCTGCGTCGCACGTATGGTACGCGAGCAGGGTGATTGTTCATTTAAATTTGACAGCATCGTATGTATGATTTGCGTCGCAGGTATTTCTATTGGCCCATTGGGCATAGCAGCATGGGCGACCCGGAGACTAGGTGAGTTGTATTTCCTCGAGGCGACCCGCAGCTAGTATAGTCTCTCTCAGAATTGTATTTACTTGTTGCCCATTTATGTCCCGAACAATTGTTGTACTTCATTTAAACTCTTGAAAAATGCTCATGTACTTGTGACACCGGATTCTGGGATGGCTATGAAGTATTTTGTATAAATTGCTTATCATTTAATTTGAATTAAAGCGATTATCTTTTTATTTGTAAATTTGGAGGAAAATCATAGTTTTCAAGAGTATTAAAATGACAATTTAATTAAGTAATTTTGTTGGCTTGCCTGATGGTGTGGTCAGGCGCCATCACAACCCTTAGTGGATTTTGGGTCGTGACATCGAGGTCCTGTATTGTGAGGATATCTTTTGCGTCGGGTTGCACGTCGCGGCGGTGATACACTGATTTTGATTATGACGCCGAGGGCCAATAATATGTACGTCACGAGGTGGCTTGTTGATATGAAGCCGAGAGCCTAGAGATGATGCCACGAGATGGCTTGATATTGTACTTGGGTCGTAAGGAGACCCTCTAGGAGTCTGCACACCCTGAGTGAGCGCGGGTACCCATTGTGATATGAGATATAGCCCGAGGGGCTGGTATTGTTCTATGTGATTGCCCGAGGGGTTGGTACTGTTCTGATATATTGCCCGAGGGACGGATTTTTTGACATTGTGCACGAGGGGCGAACCTTATGTGTCTATTTTTCTTATTTGCCTATCATTTACCTGCTTAACTATGTAGTTGTGCCCGAGGGGCGGATTTTTTGTGCTTATCTGCACTAATTATTTTGCATTCATTTGCATAACTGTTGAAAAAGTTATTTTTTTTAAAGAAGTTTGAACTGAGTTATGATGCTTTAAGAGTTTTTCACAACTTCATTGCTTTCTTACTGATTTTGTACTGCTTCTGTACAGCATATTGATGTACTTTTCGTGATTTTCTATCACTCAGTCATTAGTTATGATTGTTACTCACTGAGTTGGAAGTACTCACTTTACTCCCTGCACCTTGTGTGCAGATTCGAGTATTTTCTGAGTTTGGTGGCAGTTTCATTGGAGTTAGAAAGGTAGCTACTGCCTGGCGATCGCGGCTCTGTATTCTTCCTTATGTATTCTTGTGGCCTTTCCGACCATTTCGGTCTTGATATGGTTACACAGTTGTTGTAGATGCTCATGACTAGTGACACCCCGATGTCGGGCTTGCATGTTATTTCCGCACTGTTCATTTAGACTTATATTATGAAATATTTATTTAATTAAAGGCTTTAGAATGGCTATTAATGATTAAAGGGTTAATATGGGTGTTGTGTTGGCTGGCTTTGTCTTCATGAGGGGCGCCATCACGACCAGGTCTGAGTTTAGGGTCGTGGCAATTTGTTATAATGTTGTGATTTTAATGTAATTTTTATAATTATTTTTTATTTTATACTATCTTAAAATTCTTGAAATTAGTAAATTTAAAGATTCGTGGGACTTACGCCCCATATCTCAGGGCTTACGCTTCACCTCGTCAGAGATAAAATGCCTCGCCTCAGGGCTTACGCCTCACCTCGTCAGAGGTATAACGTTTTGAGTCAAAAGTGATTATTAAATTATATATACAAACACAAACTGTTTTCACCAAAATATCTTTTTTGAAAAGTACTGTATACAATAAGCTAATTTTAGAAGTTTGGCTAAACAAGCTACCAGAAGTGAACGGTAATTTAACATAGACAAATTGGCCTTATCAATAAGGAACATTTTTTTCTTTTTAATTTCCTTTTTCAACAATAAAGAAAATTGAAGTGTGGTTCTTTTGCCACAAAGAAGGTGCGATGACCTCGAGAGGGTCAGTATAAACATACATCGTTGAAAGAAATCATTTGAAATTTTGAATAGTCAATGGTGGGTATAACACTAAATTGAGGGGAAAAGAGTTCCAAGCTTAGGCATGCAAATTGTAATAAATTGTGATTGCAGATGCCACTACTTAAAGAGAAAATTTCATTGCTCTTTCAACTTTTTTCAGATTTTTAACTTGATAATTAATTTGTATCTGATGTTCGGCTAAAAGTGTATATTTTAACTATTGTTATCTTATATTCTAGTACTTTTAATCGTCTTTTGAGTATTAGTTATATTGCTTTATGCTTTATATTATATTTTAACTGTGTAAAAATAAAGCAGTGTGAACATAAAAAAATTTAGAATAAAATTGAATAAAATACGGAAGAAAAAAAAATAAAATAATTAAATAGAAAAGGATAAAGGGGGACACCCTTTGGTGTTTGTCCCCTCAAGTGCAAGACAAAAACAAATGAGGATTCAAATTCTTCATTTTGAAACGGCAAAAAAAACTTACTAGACTCAGCGCTAGGGCAGCACAAGGTTATTTCAGTCCTATATGGTACGAACTCGTATAAAGGAGTTCCAAATCCAATTTGGAGGGTCGAACATAATTTGAAGGAGAATTAACGTGGGAAAACACACACCACGCTTGGAAGGAGGTTTCTAAGTTCTAACTAGTTTTTCTTCTTTTCTCTTCCTTTAATCTCATAATTTGTTAGTTCTGGAGTTTTGGTTCCTACATGAACGCTGTAGTTATGAGCTTGAATTGTTTTTATTATTTTATCATATTGGTTTATTTATTCAATCTTGCACTTAATTATTTGATTACTTGATCACCAATAATTGAATACTATCTGCAAATCTAAGATTGAACTCGGAATAAGGAATTTTATATTGCAAATAAGATTGAATAGAGCAAGATTTTGAACACAATCATCGCGAATGGATTTGCGGTTAGGATAAGAATATACCTAATCGTCTTGCTTGGTTATTATGTGGGAATTATAAATGTGTTCTTGTTAATCCTAATCCCATAGGAATATAGGTGTTATATTGGCTTGAATAGGTGAGCAGTACTTCGGGAGAAGGCTACGAGCAATATTAGCCATATCAATCAATAAACTAGATAAATTGATTAGACGATATAAGTGAAAAACTCAACGGGATTGTGAGCTAAACTATAGCTCTAGAATATCGTCTCTTATTGAATTCGTCTCTAATATTGCCAATTTGTTCCTTTAATCTCTTAGTTTGTTACTCTAGATTAGTTTGATTCAATTATTCATACTGTAGGATTCGCTTGAATAGATTAATTTTTTGGGTTTAATTTAGTTGATAGTATATCACAAGTCTCTGTGGGTACGATATCTGGACTTACAATTCTATATTACTTGTACGCCTACGTATACTTGCGTGTGCGTTTGGGAGCAACAAGTTTTTTGCGCCATTGTCGGGAACTTAGAAATTAGCTATTTTACTAGATTAGATTTTTACTTTTTATTTAAGTTTTTAATTTTAGTTTAGTGTAGTTAGTATTTTTTTTTACCATCTTTGAACGAAAAGTGGTGGGATGGTAAGTATTCTTATTTTTGTGATCCTTGTCCATATTGTAAAGGACCCCACTAGTGATACTATTGTAAAAATATTCCCAGGATCGAGTTGTGTGCACCATTTGAATTTTGTACTATTTGTGGTGGTAATTGGAATAATTGTCCTAAGTGTTGTTATTCTACTCCAATCCTTTCTTATGATGATTCTAATAATTCTTGTGAGTTTGATAGGAGCAACGAATTGGATAATGTGGAACACGATGTTCACATTCTTGATATTCACAGGAAATTATTGGAGGAATATGGAGGTTTCCATGAGAAAATTACGAATGAGATGCAACACTTTATAGAAGGAAGAGCTGAACTGGGGCACGAGATCGACGAATTTGGTAGTTCTAGTCACGACTTGGAGGCACAATTAAGTGCAAAGGTTGATCCGCATAATGCCCAATAATTTATTGAAGAGTTGTGTGAAGCTGAAAAAGATCTTTTAGGCCAAATTGGGGAGCTAAAACGAGAATACCAATCATTAGACCATGTTCTTGATGCCGAGGTTGAGGGAGTATATAGTATTGATGATGTCAGAAATAATGTAGTTTTAGAATTGGGGCGTGTTGGTCCTCATTCTAAATATTTTTCTACATTATGTTTGGATGAAGATATGGAGATCGAGCCTTGGAGAGGTATAGATGAAGAACAAGACCGTTGCATTCTGAAATTTGCCACACCAAAAAGGCAAAATATCACGACCGAAAAATCTACTAAGGGTCGTGGTGGCGCCGTACACCGCTGTCAGGCAAGCCAACTGAAATACTTAGTTAAATTCTTGTTTTAAAATTTTTGAAAACACTTCTTTTATACGATTAAAATAATACTCAATATATTTCTCCGAATGAATAATGAAATATTTAAACAACTTTTTAAAACTTCTGAATAAACCCAAATACCTCCCAGAACCCGTTGTCATAAGTGCATGAGCAATTTCTAAGAAAAATCAAATAAAGTACGACAATTGTCCGGAACACAATATTGGATAGAAAATAAATACAAATAATTGAAGAGACTCTGTTGGCTGCGGGTCGCCTCGAGAAGTGCAACTTACCTAAGTCTCCGTATTCTCATGCTGCCACGCCCAGTAGGCCACTAGAGTTACATATATCTGTGCAACAAAAATGCACAGAAGTGTAGTATGAGTACGAAAATAACGTGTACTCAATGAGTACCATGTCTAATCTCGAAGAAGTAGAGACAAGATGGTCAACTTCGACACTTACTGGTTGTCCAATAATAATATGGTGAAGATGTGAGGATAACATGGATTTATCTAGCAATTTTAACTCATAGAGAAAGAAAACAGGTAACACCTTCTCAAATAATAAGAAAATTCCAAGATTTTACTTTTCGTTATCTTTATTAGTTTATAGCGGCCATAAAAAGGCAATATCAACTTCAATAAGTTTCCGGATAAGCAATGCAAG
This sequence comes from Nicotiana glauca, assembly GCA_026770625.1. Taxonomy (NCBI): domain Eukaryota; kingdom Viridiplantae; phylum Streptophyta; class Magnoliopsida; order Solanales; family Solanaceae; genus Nicotiana; species Nicotiana glauca. The sequence goes on from MU700199.1 coordinate 116,358, forward strand.
CATGTGCATATTATGCCGAGGCGACGGCCCGATCCAACAGAAATAAATTGTGCACTTGCCGAGGATCGACGGCGCGCCTATAGATGCATCTATTTAATCTGCCGAGGCGTTCGGCCCATTCCATAAATAAACACACAGATGTCAATCAAGAAGTCCACACGGAGTAATTATCCAATGAAAACAAATCCTCTTTAACCATTTAAGAAAAATGAAGTTTTATCTGTTTAGAAATTTGTTTACTAATTCGATGTGATTAAAGCAATTCAAATTATCAATAAGTTCGTAAATAATCCAAGTATAGCATTCTTTTGGGTCCTAACTACCCGCACAATAGCATAATAGTAGCTACGCACGGACCCTCGTCATCTCGTGCGTACGTAGAGCCCACAAATAGGAGCACATAATCAATTATTTTACCTATGGGGACGATTCTCTCTTACAAGGTTAGAAAGGAGACTCACCTCGCTCCGAAGATCCATAACCGGCATTCCACGCTCTTCCGAAGACTCCAATCGATGCGCAAAGATCCAACGCTAGTCAATAATAATACCAATCCATTAATATATACTCAATTACTTATAATGATCCAATTCATAGCAATTCTTAACCCCCGTCAAAAAGTTAACAAAATTGCCCTCGGGCCCACGTGCCTGGATTCCTAAATTTTTTGAAGATAAAGTTTACCCATGAACTCACGAACTCAAATATATGATTTACTCTTAATTCCATACCCAAAATCGTGGTCAAAATCCAAGAATACAAATTTCCTAGGTTTTCTTCAAAATTCTAAAATATCTACTAATTTAAATGATTTTCCATATTAAAATATAGATATAATCCAAGTAATTAACTTACAATAGGTGGGAATCACTTACCTTGACATGGATGATGAAAATGGAGCTCCAAAATCGCTCCTAGGTCGGCTCCCGTGGAGGAAATGAGATGAAATGAGCTATTCAAAAACTCGGAATCCCAAACGGACATCGATAACACTGAAATGCACTTCAAGCCAAACTTATGAAATTTCTTCCAAAATGTTAACTTCAACAATAGGCGCTAAAACGCTCCCGGGTTATCCAAAACCCAAACCGGGCATACGCCCAAGTCCGAAATTATCATACAAACCTGCTAGAACCTTCATATCCCGATTCCGAGGTCGTTTACTCAAAAATCCCGTCCTAGTTAATTATTTTAACTTTAAGCTTCCGAAATGAGAATTCTCTTCCCAAATCAACTTCGAACTTTCCAAAATTCAATTCTGACCACGCGTACAAGGCATAACACCTGAAATGAAGCTGCTCATGGCCTCAGATTGCTGAATGACGCGTTAGGGCTCAAAATGACCGGTAGAGTCGTTACATTCTCTCCCACTTAAACATACGTTCGTCCTCAAACGTGCTGAGAACTACACTGAAGTAGTCTGAAATCACTGTTTAACATATCATGCACCTTCCCGTGCTGCCATAACTCAGTTGAGCACATTAGCTCGATCAATTCTGCAGATATTTCGACTTATTCAATCAAATAAGCCTTAAAGTCCAATTCCAACATCCGTAACTCAATGCTAGGCCTGTTTCCAACATGCGCTCATCATATCAATCACTACACGCTGTACCCAAACGTGACTGCACAATTTTGCTGAATTCACACCCTGCATCACTTTACTCAGAAAACCACTATGACATTCTCTGATTAAATAAACTGAACTTCCACGAATCTGATGCTCCCATTGCACCTTAAGACCTACTTAGGCCTTGCTCTAACTCTTATAATATCGCCACGATGGAAGAGACGTGTAGAAATTCATAACCGACTGCCCAATCAACAATTCATTGGGTCTATTCTCCTGACAGGAGCCATCACCTCATTCTGAACCAAATAATGGTCTTTTCTCCTTAACATACTTCATATAATCTGACTCACTGTTCCTAGATCCAATAACCTCGTCTCACTCAGTACGAATTGTTCAGGTAATAAGCCACACTAGACATAATCAAAAGTGTCATATGATGCCACAATGTGCCAATAGGCCACCAATTCGAACGCGATACGAAAGGAAAACAAAGTCTGGAAGGAATTACCTAACTCACGCACTAATACGGACTTTTCTTAGAAAATAGGAAGCAAGACCCACAAAAATAGCATATAGAAGACTATACTCAACATCGCATTATTGCGGTGCACAACCCGATCCAAATAACATACCCATTGAGGCGTGCCACCCGATCCATACATAGATCTCACATAAGGAGATGCACATCGAGCTAGATTGCTCACTACAACAAAATACTGAATGTCAGTCATGAACACACTAAGTGCATAATAACATCCTTGAGTGAACATATAGCGCTATAAGCTACAAAACTCAAGCACAATTGAGGTGCGATATACAATCTGAATCTCAAGAGCCAATTTGGTCATATAACATCTTTTTTTTACGTGGATCCTCAACACATAAGTATTTTCTAAAGCCGTCCCACAACCCACATGGTGTAATGCACCATTACATGAAATAGCTAACAATGAAATAACACCGCAACTCCCTTCCATAAGGAGTATATTGCTGAGATGAACACATCTGGCCTGATATAAAGCCCCTGTTCATATTTAAATTAATCCACTGATCTCAAGCCGATTTCTGATTGCACCAACTAGGCTAATAACCTTTCAAAGTTCCATAATAACTACCATTTTCTCATAACACATAATAACAACCCTCATAATCGGAGCAAACCTCCACATTACATAACCCAATAAACAGAGTGCTCTCTAGGCATAAATTCTCAAATTAATGATATTGCCACAATACTCATACTTGGTTTAAATCTTTAATCAATCAAGTGACTACATGTCACACTTATACAATCTTCCTGTTGGACACGCACTCACAACCTCGCAAAATAAATAACGGGTTCGCACATCCAAACCACCAGCCGCACTAACGCTAAAAAGCTATCAAGAATCCTTAACCAGGATGCAAAGACTTTTTTTCACAAAACACCAATCTCAGGTGATACTGATGATAGTACCAACTCACTTTAAACATCGAAACTTCTTTCTTACTCATCCGAGCTCGTGACATCCTTGTCGATACCGAATTGCTACCTTGATCTTCACTTTACATTCCATATCACTCATTGCACCTAACATGCCAACATGCTATAGAACACGCCTTTCATCATAGCTTCAGAACCACTATTAGGCTATCACTTCATCATATAAAAGCTTTTCACTTATCTCGCTTAAGGAGAACCATAGCAACACACAGGTGAATTCTCATAACCGTAGTATAGGCAAACATCTAAGTAGTGGTATAAGCCACCATTTTCCTTCCGGGATCCGCCTACACATAACAGGCCATAACAGAAGAATGCTCTGAACAACATCAATTACGGCAGCCGACAAGCATCACACGTACCGCCACAAATCACATGCATGACTTGATTACGCTGAAGGGCATCGATCTCTACCACCAATACGCCAACTCAATTGTGGCTAACCAATCTACTTCCTTCCAATTTATCCTTGATTGACTTAGAAATAATAGTAACTCCATTCAACACCTAACACATTCCACCCGCACTCACCCCGAGTGATCTGGCGCCGCGAGACCATGTTGTCTCAAATCCCATGAACCATTTCATACCTTCCTTGTGCACACATTCGTACCCTTAAGTGATATGCCCATTCTGCTAATCCCTCTACAAATCCGAAGTCCTTTCTCATCTTTCTCTCAAGTGCTACACTGCAAGTCAAAACATCGTAGAACATTCTGGGCCTCCACTCATAAGTTGTTTCAAAAGCTTGATTCTTAACAGTACTTATAGGCTCGAAATCATTAGGCACTATAATTTACCTATTTTTTAATCCATTAGGACTATTGCTGAGAGCAACCCACTCTGACTTGGTCCCGAATATAATTAACTCCATGAATACCCTCTCGGTGGAGCACCCGGCAAAATCACTCCCCAAGTCTGAATATGATCCAATAAGGCCAACCGTAGCACACCTTTAACAATTACTTTGCTCAATTACCACTTATGGTCTTTTCTCGTAGCTGAGATAACCCCTCAATATCCTAATAACCAGAAACTTCGCAAGTAGTTAACCATGCAACCCAATCATAGGCGGTGGGACTCTCCCACTTAGCTTGAAGTTGTTATTACACAACTCTGGAACTCACTAGGATTCCTTATCTCTTATTGACATAACCTTGCGCAATCAACCGCCAAAATTCTTGGAATCATTCAGCAAACATCCCCTTTTTATACTCTGAATCACCAACCATATTCGCACGACCGATCTCTTCAGTGTATAACCAATAGAATTCTTCGCAGAAGCCTCGCCAACCACGCGGCCGCTAACCTGCTCACAAGAATAACCCACCTGTAGAAATCACTCCCCGACATCTTCCAACGCTGTTGCATGGGGTACAATTACTACGACATCAATAACCCATCTTGAGTCCGAGCTCACTCTCCAGCTGCACAAGTCCATTCACCCTTCGTGGACATCAATTAAATGTGCGGAAACATTCTTCCAATTCAAAGTTATGTTGTATCCTTCTTCATTAAGCTCCTTCCTATTATATCAAATCTCCTGCCGCATAATAGCCCATACTTCTAATTAAATCCGTAGACCCCAATCACCAATCACTAATATTCTCAAATCACTCCAAACTCTCTCTAAGGTATGTGGTCATCCTACTGCAAAGCCCATATGCAACTCTGCCACTCTCCCACTTTGGCGGAACTCATCCCCTTAATTGACTACTCAGCCTTTGGCCTCTTATACTCGGCCTTTAGCCTCTTATACTCGGCCTCCTAGAAATTTCAGCCACCAACCTAACACTTCCCACATGTCTTTCCTCATCCTTTGCTGCTCAGCCGCTACCTTAAATAAAATCTATCTTCGTGGCACTTGCACCCACAATTGCTGCTAACTTTAAACCTTTCCGAAGGTCATCTTTCTCGAACCGTCAACATTAGAAATAGTGATTCAATCCTAAACCACCACACCCTGCGATATATGACAGTTGTATCTCCAACACTATTTCACAATATCTTGCCTCAAAGGCGAATTGTAGAAGATCATAACACCAACAAACTTAGTACGTTCAATTAGGACAACGACACCTCATCGTAGAAGAAAGCTCCACCACGCTTGCAAATACCAAGTCTCATTACTTCCACTAGCCCACATATGACCATCCTTAGTCCGATTGCCTTTCCCCTGCCGGGAATAAAATACTGAATCTCTTGATTATTCACTGAGTAAACCTCCCTTCAAGTCATTCGCTGCCACAACACATAGGCAAATATCCTACCATCATATCACTACTGCGGAACAATTGTTCATAAGCATCACGGCAACTTGTGCCTAACCTCAGAGCTCTCAAAAGCACCGCTATTGGGCTGAAACAAGAAAATATTCTTCCATAAAGCAACGATAATAACTCAGACGACTATACCGGGAGAAACATCCTGAAGCATATTCATAATATAATTACAACTCTTCAATTCACGATGAATAGCAAGCGCTTTGCATCGTGTAAGATTGAGTAGGAAGGAAACAAGGCATAAGCCTCACAGGAATCAAATCACACGATGAGGAATCAAGAAGGGAAGTACTCCTAACAGCCCTGCAGCCTCCCGAGGATAAGTACAGACGTCTCTATACCGATCCGAGAGACTCTACTAGACTTGCTCATGACTCGTGAGACCCTAGGAACCCAGTGCTCTGATACCATGTTGACACGACCCAAAAATCTACTAAGGTTCATGGTGGCGCCGGACACCGCTATCAGGCAAGCCAACTGAAATACTTAGTTAAATTCTTGTTTTAAAAATTTTCAAAACACTTCTTTTATACGATTAAAACAATACTCAATATATTCCTCTGAATGAATAATAAAATATTTAAATAACTTTTTAAATTTTCTGAATAAACCCAAATACCTCCCAGAACCCGTTGTCACAAGTGCATGAGAAATTTCTAAGAAAAATCAAATAAAGTACGACAACTGTGTGGAACACAATATTGGACAGAAAATAAATACAGATAATTAAAGAGACTCTGCTGACTGCGGGTCGCCTCGAGAAGTGCAGCTCACCTAAATCTCCGTATCCCCATGCTTCCACGCCCAGTAGGCCACTAGAGTTACATATACTCGTGCAACAAAAATGCGCAGAAGTGTAGGATGAGTACAAAAACAACATGTACTCAATGAGTATCCCGTCTAATCTCAAAGAAGTAGAGACGAGACGGTCAACTTCGACACTTACTAGTGGTCTAATAATAACATGGTGAAGATGTGAGGATAACATGGATTTATCTAGCAATTTTAACTCATAGAGCAAGAAAACAGGCAACACCTTCTCAAATAATAAGAAAATTCCAAGATTTTACTTTTCGTAATCTTTATTAGTTTATAGCGGCCATAAAAAGGCAATATCAACTTCAATAAGTTTCAGGATAAGCAATGCAAGCATGCGCATATTATGCCGAGGCGATGGCCCGATCCAACAAAAATAAATTGTGCACTTGCCGAGGGTCGACGGCGCGCCTATAGATGCATCTATTTAATCTGCTGAGGCGTTCGGCCCGTTCCATAAATAAACACACAGACATTCAATCAAGAAGTCCACACGGAGTAATTATCCAATGAAAACAAATTCTCTTTAACCATTTAAGAAAAATGAAGTTTTATCTGTTTAGACATTCGTTTACTAATTCGATGTGATTTGAGAAATTCAAGTTATCAATAAGTTCGTAAATAATCCAAGTATAGCATGCTTTTGGGTCCAAACTACCCGCACAATGGCATAATAGTAGCTACGCACGAACTCTCGTCATCTCGTACGTACGTAGCCCCCAAAATAGGAGCACATAATCAATTATTTTACCTATGGGGACAATTCCCTCTTACAAGGTTAGAAAGGAGACTCCACCTCGCTCTAAAGATCTATAATCGACATTCCACGCTCTTCCGAAGACTCCAATCGATGCACAAAGATCCAACGCTAGCCAATAATAATACCAATCCATTAATATATATTCAATTACTCCTAATGATCCAATTCATAGAAGTTCTTAACCCCGATCGAAAAGTTGACAAAATTTCCCTCGGGCACACGTGCCTGGATTCCTAAATTTTTCGAAGATAAAATTTACCCATGAACTCACGAACTCAAATATATAATTTTCTCTTAATTCCATACCCAAAATCGTGGTCAAAATCCAAAAATACAAATTTCCTAGGTTTTCTTCAAAATCCCAAAATTTCTACTAATTTAAATGATTTTCCATATTAAAATATAGATATAATCCAAGTAATTAACTTGCAATAGGTGGGAATCACTTACCTTGACATGGATGATGAAAATGGAGCTCCAAAATCGCTCCTAGGTCGGCTACCATGGAGGAAATGAGATGAAATGAGCCAAACCCATTTCTTTACACTTATACATTGCCCCTACAACTCTTCTTCGCATTCGCGAGATTGCCATCACATTCGCGAAGAAGAAAATTTCCAAAAACCATTTTCGAAACTCTCCTCAGACAGACTCTAGTATAATGACCATCACCTTTCTTACAAAACTCCAAATGATAAATAGTTTAATGTTTTGAAAACTATACACCACGATCTACAACTTTCATGTTTTGGTAATCTCCCAATTCCTTATAGATTTTGAGATATAAGCAACCAAGGTCAGCCCTGTGCAACACAATTTCTTCTTCATCTTCCCGGACAGCCTATAATTTACCAGCCATAAAGTTTTGTACACAAATCCAAATTCTAAATGGTTTAAATTTATGAAAACTAGACACAAAGAGTTACAACTTTATTTTTGGATCATCTTCAAATTTCTTATAGATTGCAATATATGAGCGTACGAAGTCAGACCTGTGCAGTAGAGATTTCCTTCTCCGCGAATGCGAGAACCTCTTCGCGAACGCGAAGAACAGAGTCCCTGAAGCCAAATCCTTCTTCGTGAACACGAGAGGATCCTCACGAAAGCGAAGAACAACACCAGATACCAGCACCAGCTATTTCAAAACAGCCCGAAATGATCTGAAACCACCCCGAAACACACCCGAGGCCCCCGGGCCCCCAATCCCATAACATAACACGAACCTGCTCGAGGCCTCAAAACACATCAAACAACGTCGAAATCATGAATCACACTCCAATTAAAGCTTTATGAACTTTGAAATTTTAAACTTCTATATTCGATGCCGAAACCCGTCAAATCACGTTCGATTGACCTCAAATTTTGCACACAAGTCATATTTGATATTTCAGACCTATTTCAACTTCCGAAATCAAAATCCGACCCCGATATCAAAAAGTCCACTTCCGGTCAAGCTTCTCAAAAATCTTCAATTTCTGTCTTTAGCCAAATGCTCCAAAATGATCCATAGACCCGAATTCACTTCCAATCCCGCTCTCAACTCTAGAATCACCTTAAGGAGCTATTCACAGACTCGGAATCCCAAACGGACATCGATAACACTAAAATTCACTTCAAACCAAACTTATGAAATTTCTTTCAAAATGCTAATTTCCACAATAGGCGCCAAAACGCTCCCGGGTTATCCAAAACCAGAACTGGGCATACGCCCAAGTCCGAAATCATCATATGAACCTGTTGGAACCTTTAGAATTCCGAGGTTGTTTACTCAAAAATCCCGTCCTAGTTAATTATTTTAACTTTAAGCTTCCGAAATAAGAATTCCCTTCCCAAATCAACTTTGAACTTTCCAAAATTCAATTCCGACTACGCATACAAGTCATAACACCTTAAATGAAGCTGTTCATGGCCTCAGACTGCTGAATGATGCGCTAGGGCTCAAAACGACCGGTCGGGTCGTTGCACAAAACGGCATACCTCACTTAAGGGCCAAGAAGTGCAAGATGCGATATTATTTACTTGGTTCTTTTGTATTCGCACCACCGCCCAGGAGCGTGACAGAAACATTGATGCAGAATTAGGGATGCAATTCATATCCTCAAAGTGGAAAAAAATGGTGAAGGTGATGGAGTCGTGCCTAAATGTTAAATCAAGCGCTTATTGGGAGGCAATCCAATTCTACTATTTTTGTTTACTTTGTTTATTTATTTTTTATTGTGTTATCTTTGTAGTGTTATTTATGTATTATTGTAGTAGTAAAATCATGGATTCAAAGACAATAGGCATGTGTAAAATTGAGAAAATGGTTGAAACTAAGTGTGAGGTACCCGTACAAAGGATCATAACTTGGAGAAGTCTGAGTATCCCATGAGCTTCTAATGCTTCGGCCTTTGGCCTACCAGGGAGTTTCTTTTACCCTCTTGTTATATATTATGTGCATTGAGGATATTGCACAATTTTAAGTCGGATGAGGAGATTGTCTGGGTAATTTTTTGTGTTATCCTAGTTTAATTGTAGTAAAATTATAAATAAAAAAAGAATAAAAATCAGGAAATTTGAACTTTTCTCAATGTGAATTTTGTGGGCAGCTTTCTTGAGAGATTAAGCTCCAATAAAAAAAATTCTTTTTTTGTTCTAGGTAATAACCCCCCTTGATTTTCTATGTGCATCGATTCTTTTTTAGGGGATGTAACTTGAACCGAGTAAACTTTTTTTATTTTTAGGATTAAATTTTTTTTCATTATTTTAGGAGTAGTAAAAGAGGGAGAAGAAAAGCTTTTGTGACTTGTTTGGTACTAGTGTTCGCAACAAATTTTCGTAGTATGAAAAATAAACTACAACAAAAATAATATAAAGAAAAAGAGATTTTATTGATAAATATTTGTGAGTACAATTCTATGTATCCCTTGATTCTCCTCTCTAAAATTCTCTGTGATTCGAGGGCTTAAGAAGCGTGTTTCTCGAATGTAGGATGATGCAGACGTCCTTGTGATGTATCTGATCGCCAAGAACGTCGAGCAGCACTTTGTTGTTACGAGTTGATATCCGGAAAGAACTCCATTGATCACTCCTTTGTTGAAGAACTAAGCACTTGATAGTTGATCTCTCTGTTTGTGAATGCCTTCACTAATTGCGAAGTGTTCTTCTCCAACTCTGAATATCCTCTGAGATTTATGTAACCACTCTATTTATAGTTGTAGGGGATGGACAGTCCAGCTAAATATGAACTCTCTTTCTTGATTTTGATTGGCCCATGTTATTTTTGCCATTTGGCGACCTGTGGTTGGTTCTTACTTTTTGACTTGGACTGCCCATCATTTAACACGTGGCATCATCTTGTTGGCTTTTGATTTGACGGTACATGCCATGTCACTTGATACATGGTACGAATCTGGGCCTTAAGATGAAGAGAACCTTGGGCTTGAAAAAGATAAAATGGACTAATTTAACTTGTAAAGCCCAAATTAATTATTTAATCCAAATTTTGTATGAATTAGACCCATTAAATTTTATATGTCTACAAATGCCCCCTACTTCACGATTTGTCGAAGTGTAGGCTTGTTGAAATAAATGACGAGACTTGAAGTACCAACGAACGTAGATATTTTTGTTTTAGCACTTGTGGTGATTTCTACCGGTCAAACCTGAACTTTTATCCAGTTGCACATTTATGTGAAGTGCTAAACACAAGCTCCAAGCAAAAATTAACCTTCCAATATTTCGGTTGTCGAACACGTGCGCGCAATGTAATTTGGCTTGGGAGTAGCAATTACAAACTATAGTGATGAAAAGTTCTTGAAAATTGTCAGTCAACTTTCCATGTTTGTCTCACATTAGGCCTATTTCCTTTTTTACCAAGATTCATTGTATCTTAGTCCTATTATTTCACGCTAGGCCTTTTGTCAGTCAACTTTCCATGTATTGTGCAAGATTCATTATTAATTTTGCCATAAATTGCATTATATTTTAGGATGGACACAACTCGGCCAATTCAATTCACACCTATTTAAGCAGCTATCCTTTGTTATATGTTTTTACGGTACAAAATTCTTGGAGAGAAGCTGTCTGCCACATTTGCACACTTGCAAAAAAGAATTCATATTTTGCTGTAAGAGACTTCAAATCATAAGTCGTGTGTTTCTAACGAAAGTAGACTCATAGGACTGAAACATATCAAAAAAATCAGCATGAATATCCTTTTGTATCAGCTGGAATTAATTTTCAAAGTCGATCTACACGTCTGGCCCGTGTTGATCTCATATCTTTCCGCACTCTCGACAAAAGATTCACATCTTGGGATCAAAGAATCCAAATTGCGAGCCGCTTGATTCTACCAATTATAGACTCGAAGAAATCTAACATATCAGAAATTAAGAGCCAAATTACCTATGTATTGTCTGAAATTAATTTTTGAACTTGGCGTACACGTCTGGCCTGTTGATCTCACAACTATGCGCACTCTGCGCGAAAAAATTCGTATCTCAAGATAGGAGAGTCCAAATCACAAGCCGTTTGTGGCACTGAAAATTAGACTTCTGGAGGTACAACATATGTAGAAATTACAGTCAGGATGTCCCTAGGTTTTCCCAGATAATTTGCTAAATCTGGAACACAAGTTCTGACATGCTGGCTCAAGTTTTTAGCTTTGCGTGCTCTTGCTAAAAGAAAATTCATATCTCAAGATAGGAGCATCCGAAATACGAGTTGTTTACACCATTAGTAAGAAAATTGGGTGAGATAAAACATCTATAAACTTAGAAGCTCCAGCCCTTTTGATCCAGATGCAACAAATCTTTGATCAATCAAGCGCCGAAATTGAGAGGATTGTTCGGGCAGCATACTTCTTTTTTCCCCGTTTTTTGTTGCAGGCTCGGAGATGATATACATGGTGAGTTCTCCAATATGAATCATGAGAATAAGGGGATGATCACCACACCTTTTTTGTAGGTTCATGAAGCGTATGATCCATTGTGATTTGATAGAGAAGTGCACGTCACAATGCTCACCATCCGCATTGAAGCACTGTGTCATTGACACGGTACTTGCTGCTGAATCAAATCTTTGTGTCATTGGCACCAATTAATCATGTGGGATCAACAGCTTCGTATCACTGGCATCGTATCCATCAGTCGAACTGAAGCATCGTGCTACTGGTACCATATCCACAAAAACTTCATGTTGTTGGCATCGAGAATTTCCCCAATAGTTTTCTTTTGCAGGCTTATGCGAGAGTATTGGAAATCTTTGATATACCTAAGGAGATGCAATATTTCTAGCGAACAACTCGTTTATTTGTTGCGTCTTGGCGAGAGAGACATATGGAGTAGGCCTTTCTAACATTGGCGAACAAGCACTTGGCACGTCGCTGATGCTTTGACTTCATAAAATTTCATGCTCGCACTGAAAAAATCTTATCTCGACCTAGGCATGTCTAAACTACAATCTTCTTGGTTCTACAGAATCAAAACTTGTACCACAGCGACATATCCAAAATTTAGGGCCAAATTCCATCAGGACAAGTCAGAATGAACTTTCAAAGGCGATCCACAAGTATGTCATTTTGGCTTCACAACACTACTTTCTGTCATTGGAACGCACATATCTTAAGCTAGAAACGTCCAAATTGCTAGTCGTCTTTCTGTTGAACATGCTATTCAGCTTTGTGTACTTTTTATGGAAAAATTTGTATCTCGATCTACGGGTGTCAGAAACATGATCCATCTATGCCTTTGGAAAGAAAACTACGAGTCCTGCAACGCCTGAAATTATGTTTGCTGAACTCTTCTCATATTGGTCGCAATAATATTTTGAATATCTCCCTAACATCTGTTGCACTTGCTTCTCAGCTTTGCCTGCTCTCGTCAAAGAATCCATATGTCAAGTTAGGAATGTCCAAATCACAAGATGTCTGTGCCATAAGAATGACAAGTTCAAGACTTGCAACATCTTAAAATATCATAGTAGAACACTATTTAGATTGGCTGCAATATAATTTTGAATTTACTCCTGATGTCTGCCTTGCTTTTTTTTCAGCTTGCACTCTCGTCGAGAAATTCATATCTAAAGCTTCGGGTGTCAGATTCACAAGCCTTTTGTGTCATTTAAAAGAAAACACAGAGTGCAGGAACACCTGAAAGTATCATTGCATAATTCCTTTTGGACTGGCCGCAATAACTTCTTGAATTCATTTAGGTGTCTGCCATGCGTTTGTTTTTGCTTTCCGCACTCTTGTCAAAAAATTTAAATCTCGATTTAGGAGACTCAAAATTGGGATCCGGTTTCGCCATTAGAAAGTGTACTCATAGAGCGGAAATACGTGTGCGTTTCGTGGCTGAACTTCTTTTGAGCTGGAAACAAAAAATTCTCAAAGTCCACCTAGCTATAGTAACTTTCTGATTCGTGTAGTTCCAACATCGAAATTGTATTTTGAGATATGAGCCTCCGAATTTCAAACGGATTGTGTTGTTGGAAAATAGTCATCCAAATCTACAACATATAAAATGTTTGGGATAGAACTCTTCCGGATGGACCACGGTAGTTTTCCAAATTCGACCTCGCCATCCGTTGAGCTCCCTTCCCATCTCTATTCTCTTTGAGTTGTCCTATAAATGTTTTTGTTTTCTTGAAATTGACTCTGCAGTCTTGAATATAGTAACTTTAGCTATTGTTCTTCACAAATCTTATCTCTTTATTTATTTCTTTTGCATACTTGCAAAGAAGTTCAACAAGTCCGGATATCAGTCTGAGATGTCATACAAGATGCTGAGTCACCCCTTCACCAACTGTTGCACTTGATTTGTTGACGGTTTTGAAGTTTATCAATGGAGGCTCTCATGGTGATTGAAGGTTTTTCAAGAGAGATGACTTCTTATATATGAGGCATTGAGGATAGCGTATTAAAATATGGAGACATCATATGAACTTGGAAGAAGCATTCAGGATGAGTCGGCCACAAATCCTAGTTTACGATCATTTTCATGACTTAAGCTTTTGTATAGGAAAACGTCTAATTCCTTTTGTCTCTACATTTTTTGATATATCAACTTTTGTACCATTGAAGCAATAAAACATCTTTTATACTTCAAAGCAAATCGTTTCTTTTCCTCATAGATATGTGCTTCTACACTTGGAAGAATTAATGTAATGATCTGATGACGCCAAACTTTGATTTTTTTAAAACTCATGCGACAAAAATTAGAATAAAACTCTAAGATGCCTACGTACCTCGGTGAAGAGGATCAAGGCATAATGTAGTTGAGAGGGGTGAGTTTTTTTGTGTTTTTTATGTCTTAATATTTTCCTAGGCCGCCTCTCGCGAGGTTTTCAACCTAGCTGACCTTTTTTTTTCTAGGCAGCCTCTTTCGAGGTTTTCAACCTATCATACTATTTTTTTGGGTCGTACAAATTTTAGACTCATGCGGGCCAAGAGTGTAGCAACGTGCAGTTTAGGCTCATAGATCAAGGAGTATCGTGACTTGCAGTTTAGGCTCATACGTCGAGGAGGGTAGGTGACTTTCATGGGAAGTACTGCTTCAGAAATTTTCCATTGATCGGACCAACTCTGAGACCATCCTTATCGACAATTTTGTATGCTTCGCTTGAATAGGTTTCCTTCACAACATATGGCCCATCCCATTTTGAGGTAAACTTGTCGCCTATGCTATTGTTAAGGATTATGGGTCGTCGAATGTCTAGGACTAAGTCTCCCACTTGGAATGATTGTGGCCGCACTTTCTTGTTGAAGGCTCTACCTATTCAAGCTTGATAGCTTTCCAATTTTTGTTGCGCTTATAATCATTTCTAATCCAAGGCTTGTAACTCTACTAGGTGAAGTTGAAAATTATCTTAAGATGTGAGCCCTTCTTGGATTGTGTTGGCTTATATGAGTCCACCCAACTATAGAGTACCTGGTCCTCTATGAGATGATGCCTAGAATGCAGTAAAGACTGAAGGTAAAGAAGGCAGGAGATTTTCTACGTGGAAAAATCTCACACAAAGGGATCAAACAACCATGACCTACTCTTGTAGGCTTTTAACTCAACTAACTTGTAATCTGCCTATTACAAGCCACTTTGTTAAAACCTTATGGAAAAGACTTCAAACTAACTTGTGATACAACCACAACAAGCCACCTTGTAAAAACCTTATTGCAAAGACTTCAAACTAACTTGTGATGCAACCATCACAAACCACTCTATAACTGTCCTAGATACAAAGGCTTTAAACTTATGACTATCCCTAGTCACAACATAAACTCAGAAGTTTACGAATTTGGTTTGCTCCTAAGACAACGCTTCTAAGAAAGCAAACTAGGAATTACAATGACGAACAAATAACAAGATTACAACTCAACTACAGATGTACATAAACTCATTTAGAAATTGATCCTTAGTGGAGTTGTCTTCTTATTCTTTACATACCAGTAACTTCAATGCCAGATGAATACTTTTGTTTCTTGAGAGAATATCACTGAATGCGTAAATAATGGTGTGTCTTGCACCTGGTTGTTTTATCACAAAAGATAGCACAATGGATAGTGATGTCAAATCTTGGTGTACGCTTCTTCCCAATGAGAAGTGACTGATGTCAAGATAGCACAATGGATAGTGGACTTTGTACTTCTTTCAGGACATGTCAATGAACCAGGTCCTAGTTGTGTTCCTCTTCTATGACAGTTGCTAGATGATTACTTTCTTCTGCTACATTCCAGTTGTGTACTTGACTTGTACTTCTGTTAGAGAACCCAAAGGGAGCAGGTCCCTGTTCTGTTACTCTTTATATTGATTGTGTATATATTGACTTGCTTGTGTCGGAGAACCCTAAAGGACCAGGCCACCAGGTCCCTATTGTGTTCCTCCCTGTGATCGTTCATCCATTTGCTGATTTCCAGACTTTGACCAGTTCACATGAGATGTATATCCTGCAAGCCAGGGTCTCTATCTGGTTCTTCACGACAAGTTTGTTAGATCATCAAAACATAAGAAGTATAAGGCTAAGACATTGAAAACCCATCAATTTTATCCTTTTTAATGATGACATACTTAGGCATGGACAGTATTTTTTAGAGCAGAAACAGCCAGATGAGATGCCAGACTACACAATATTCCCCCTTAATCTCGGGTCTCCCTTTTTGTGATTTTCCCTTAATCGCAGAGTTGATAGTTCCCCCTTAATCCCTCACATCCACACTGCAATTTCCCCTTTTGGTATCATTAAAAAGAATAGTTATTGAGAAGATCACAAGAAGATAATAAGCATAAATAAGTCTAACACAGATAGCTCATGCCACATATCTGCACACAACATGACAGAAAAGAGAAGCCAGAGGAACACAGTATTGTACAAACAACGAAAGGGGAGCTATTTCATCAATGTTTACATTGGACTGAGCAAGTCAGGAGCAGTAATGGTTAAGTTCAATCATGTCATCACAAAGAAAACAAGAAAGCAAAAGTAAAACAGTAGCCACAGGATGTTGGAGCAAAAATAGCTTGACACAAAGAGGATCCTAGGGGACACTAAAGGAAGGAGGCTTGGAGGAAGAGACAGCAATGGTTTCGAGAACTAGGTCCAGTCTGGAATTTGCAGACAGTTGTTCTTCAAATAATTGAGCCCGAAGTCTCTCATTTTCCTCTGTCAGTCGTGCAACCTCCTCATTTACAGAATTAGGTCCTTTAGCTGCTTGACTGAGCTGAGTTTCCAGTATGGTATTTCGAGCCCTCAACCTTCTTATTTCCTCAGAGGCTACATTTTGAGCGTTGATCAGCTGAGAAATGGTTGGGATGCTTCCACCAACTCTTTCTATGCATTCACATTCTTCTAGAGTGGTCTTAGAGAAGGCCTGATTGCATGTGCCCACTTTGGGATTTCCTAAGGGGACCTTATAGAATCTGAACACCTGAGTTAGGAGAAAGCCATAAGGTAACCCATGATTTCCACCCTTAAAATATGCCACCTTCTGCACATGATCAATCATGATGACTGGAAAGTTGATTGGGACAAACTCGTCAAGTGCTTCCATTAGGACCATATCTGATCTTGTAGCAATAGAATGCCTCTCAGAGCGGGGTAGGAGCACTTTATTGACCAGTTCAAAGAGAAGCTGGTACGCAGAAAGCAATACCTTCCTATGCAACTGTTCCCCCTGTTGAATAGCTTGTTCTTTCATGATGTCTCTCCGAAAGTTTACTCCACAGACACCCTTAACTGAGTTCATACTTTCACACAAAATTCGGAGAACCTTTCCCATTGTTGAAGCGTCGAGTATAATGCCTATTCCATTTATGAGCGCACAAATTTGATCCCGTTTAAGAGTGAAAAGAGATGCGTAAAAGTTTGTACTGCATCTTCGTACACCTGAGACATTCTCTCTTCAAACAGGTGTTCCCATTGTTGAAATTCCACAATCTCCAGAATTTGTCTCATGTCTGTCATCTCCGAAATTGTTGGATCAAATGTACGACCCCACAACACTTTTTGAGTTCTTAATTTCTGCTGCCAAAGACCACCATCACAGGTCATGGACCTTATTGAACCAGGTTCCTTAACAATTTCCCTTTTTCATTTGCTACACCTTTCGGCAGACTTTTCTTTCTAGCTTGCTAACCCTACAGTATTGTCTTCAGACATGGCTAGCTCAGTTTGATTCCATTTAGACTTGTTGTTGTACTTCACTGATAACCCTTTCTATTTCTCAATAGTTTCAGCGAATGACTTTTCCATAGACTGTTGAGTTGTCATATATTGTTGTACTGAGGAACCAGGTTCCTTGGAAGCATCTTTGTCTATTTGGTCTACTGACACACTCTTGATGAAATCCTTTGGATTCATTTTCCTCTTTTTTCTTGTCTTGACACTCCTCTTATTTTTCTGAAATGAGGACTCAGAACTATTTTGCTATAGTGACCTGATAGTGAGTGATTTGGAGGAAGATTGTAAGAGCTTCGAGTGAATAGGAGGTGCAGGAGTGAGTTTGCACGAAAGTGAATCGGGTTCATCACAAAGCTTTTCTGGGAATATCTCATGAGCCAGGGACTCGAGGAGTTCTGTGGTTCTTACACTTTCTAGAAATGGAATTTTTTTCCCCTGATAATCAGACGAGAGATAAGCTCCTTCATTCATTAGACTTTCAGCAGCTATATCCATGATGTTATGAGTAGGTTCCTTTTCTGGTGACTCCTTGAGAGTCACTGAATCCAACATGGAGGAGTTCAGATACTGATCAGGATCCTCCTCATGGGCTTCTAACACTTGAGAAGTGCAACCTCCTGTGTGGTCTTTGATGAGATCATAGGATTGACTAGACATAGGATTCTCAAAATAATGGTAAACAATGTTTATCAAAAATGGAAAAATTGTAGGAATGGAGGAGGAGCAGCCAGGAGTGGGTAAGGTGGTAGAAGTCATGAAATAATGATGTGGGAATGATTTCAAGGATAATAATGGAATGAGAGCGGTGTCAATGGTGGGAGAATGAGATGGTTGTTCGCTCACCATTATATGAGTACTTGGTAGACGAGTAAGGAGAGAAAGAGAGAGATCAGGAGAAGATCCTAGATATACACAGGAGAAGAAGGTTCATGACTTGCCGTGAGAGAGAAAGAAAGTTTTATTGGAGGAAGGTCTAACGATGAGTGGAGAGCGAAACAGGTTCTGAATAGTGCTAAAAACGGTGGTAGGTTTGTGGGGAAGTGTTACCGTGCAGAGGGGATGAAAGGATATGAAAGACAAGACATGACACACAGATATTAAAAAGTCAGATGATGTGGCAGTTGAGTTAAAAAAAATTGTTTTTTTAGAGAGGGCATGCAGAATTAAGCACATTACTACTAACCTGAGTTACAGGAACCTGATGCCAGATCAATCTTTTGAAACAAGGCTTTAGCAGCTCCTATCTCTCAGTTCATACCTGTACCTTTGACTTCTATGATCGTCATATGTGTTTACTTGTAACGGTATTGATGTGAGTTAGGCTTGGTCAAAATTCATTTTTGCTACCTTTACCTGACGGTGTCTTACATAGCCAACAGATGGAGGATCAGGTTCTTCATTAGACTCTTGTGACCCCATCTTCACCTTGATTATCTAGAATGTTCTCTACTTGAGGCTTTGATACATATATCTGGAGTTTGGTCTTCTGTTCTGAAATTTCCACTGATCAATACCTTCTTCATATTGATCCTCAGAAGATGATCTCACCATTCAATGTGCTTGATCCTCTTGGTTTTTGAAACTCTTCTTCAGTTGTTAATGAGGCCATTGAGTCTTGCTTCATTGTCTCTCAAGGGATGAGGCATGAACCATGACATGTGACCCATTCCAAAAGTGCTTTCCCTTTTCATAGACAACGAGGTTCTTTGTGAGACGGGGAGTACGATGTTCCATTGTATTTCGCCAATCTCCTTCATCTTACTCACTTTATCACCCTCCCTATTTGAAGCCTTAGATACTCCCCAAAGACATGATTGGTTGATCATATTGATCATCATCGTTTCTTTCTTGGCAAGGGAAAGTGTCTTGTTGTATACCCTATGAGCACCCCCACCATTTAGTGTGCCCTTTGTTAAAGACTTTATGGCCTTATTTTGTGGATTGTAACCCAAAAAGATTATTTCGCTCGTCTTTTTGCTTTGAACTTCCCAAGCTGATCCTTCCTATTGTCAAGAACAAGGCATTTTCTTCCATTTGGCAGTTCCTGGTGGATTTTGATTCACAAGGGACCTGGTCCAACACTTGTTCTCAAAGTAGAGAGCAGTATTCATTCCTTTTTCCCAGAATTTCTTGGCGATTCCATAGGCGATGAGCAATGTACATGCAGCGTTTTTCAGTTCTATTCTTTCTTTCAACTACACCATTTTGCTGTGGAGTCCTTGGTGTTGAGAAATTGTGTGTGATCCCTTCGCCCCCTCCTCCATCATTTTGTGAACTCATGTCCAGGCGACACTTAAGTTTCGCAAACAACGAACTAGGTCCGGCTGAGTAAATTTATTCGGAGGTGAGAAGTTTGCATATACCAATCCTTCATTCCATGGTTGTGACTTCACTTATCTCATACCGCCAACTTGTGGAGATTGATAAATATTAGGAGTGAATTTTCTTGTTTCCTTTGTCCACTGAGACCACTTGGCGAGTTATCAGATTGGTAACTACACTTTTTCGGCCATTCACATAGTGCTCGTTCCCACTTGAGTGCCGAAAGAACCTTTCTACCTTTTCATTCACTAAGAATGTACCCTTTACTTCCTTCTCAAGGATACATTACCTTCCTGCAGGGCTTTTAGTGAGAAGAAATTCATGATATTTTCAGCAGCGTGCTTTAAGCATCCACTGTCCATAGTCCATCGCAGCCCGCTTTCTCTCACTGTTCCCTGCTCATGCACATCAAGGGTTAGATTTAGGAACCCAAACAAGTTTGGGTCCTTTTTTATTATAAAAAGGATGAATGGGGGATTTCCTAGTCCATGCAGGCAATATTTGCTTTTTGCGAGTGGTACCTAGTCCTTTGTCAGTAGTCACTCTATCAGTAAACACTTTGTTCTTCTGAGCAAACTGAACCCTGGCCTGGCAATTTTCCTTAAAATGCCCATTGTTCCCACAGTGGGTACATAGCCAGTTATCATGTACAGTAACATACTTGCTGTGCGGATTGTAGGGAGTTTTCTCCCTTTTGAACCCGATGCCCTGCTTGTTCCCTCTATTTTTGAGATACATGGCAGAGAAAGCATCTGAGGACCAGGTCCAATTCAGGGATTTCTCAAGATCATTTCTTACTTTCTCCAACTCCGCTTGGAGTTGCTAATTCCTCTAGAGTTCATTGCAGAGATTGGTTTTTACAACAGTTAACTCTTTTCAATCATGATGTGCATCTCACTGGCTACTTCCTTCCCTTTTCCAAGACTTACATTCCTATGCTCACTATTGAGTCCCTCAATGGTTTCCTCTGTATCAGTGCACATTACTAACATGTCATCTCTTTCCTCTTCAGTAGATTCAACTTTTTCATCTAAGGTGTGTTTCTCATTGTTAACGCCTTCTGTTGTTTTTTTTTTATCAACAACTACTACCATCAGATCTTCTCTCTCATTTTCCACACTAGTTATTCTTTCATTCAAGGCCTCCTTTTCTATTTCAAGATTAGCTATGGTCTCATCTTGGTCTACTGCACAAACCACTAGATCATTTCTAGATTGCTCTGCCTCTCCTAGTTCTATGTTGAGGATCTCCTTATTGTTTATAATGCTATAATTGGCATCAATTAATACATTTGATAAAGACCTTAGGTTCTTAGGAGAGTAGGATTTCATATTTCCCTGAACATCCCGGAAGCTTACTTTATCATCTTCATCTTCTTTATTATCTTAATCTAACTAAGCCATATGTGCGAACAGTGAATCGTACTTCGTTTCTTCAGTTTCCACTGCCATCATGGAACTATTTTCTACATCTGATCCCCTTTAGGATTCACTTGAGGAGTCTCCCCAGGCAGCAAGAGCCTTCTTAACGATATTCTCTGCAGCACCTTTTCGATTGAATCTTTTATCTGGAACCAGGTTCTTTTAGAATTTTTCTTGTACTGCTCCTATTTCGCGAATGGGCAGTCGTTGATGAAATACCTTGTCTTTCCATATATGTGATAGTGCTTGTTGTTCCTTGCTTTACTTGAACTACCCCACTTTGGTATACCACCATTTCATCGAACCATCTTTTGAAATCTCTTAGTAAGATAGGTCATGTCACTATCTTCATCACTTGAATCACTGCTTTCAGCCTTAAGCACCAGGTTCTTTTCCTTCTTAGGCTCTCTTCTTTCACTGTCTTTCTTTCTTTTCATCTTGTATATTTACCAATCAACTCATCCATGGTCAGAGTCTGTAGATCTTTAGCTTTAGTGATGGAATTTACCTTACTTTTCCAAGACCCAGATAGGACACTGAGGATTTTCCTTACAAGCTTATTTCTGGGAATGACATCTCCAAATGAATGAAGCTCATTTATGATGGAGGTGAATCTAGTGTGCATATTTTGTATAGAATAATCATCCTTCATCCTAAAGAGCTCATATTCTGTGGTGAGCATGTCAATCTTGGATTGTTTGACCTGAATGGTTCCTTCGTGAGCGTTTTGCAACGCCTCCCATATTTCTTTGGCAGTGTCACAAGCTGAGACTCTGTTGTACTCATCAGGTCCTATGCCATACATTGAGATTTTCTTGGCACGAAAGTTCTTTTCTACAGCTTTTTTGTCAATGTCATTGTATTCTTTTCTGCCTTTCGGCACCATTTGCCATGTTTTTTCATTCTTCTTCATGGAAACGTGTGGACCATCATAAATATGTCCTACAGTTTTAAATCTTCTGCCATCGTAAAATCGTGCATGCGGGTCTTCCAGCAGCCATAGTATTGACCATTGAATCTGGGAGGTGTATAGGTTGATTGTCATTCTTCAAAGTTTGGTGGAGCAGTCATTGAGGATCTTTCCTAGGTGTTAGACTGATAGGAGAAACCCGCTCTGATACCAATTGTTGACTTATATAAGTCCATCAAACTATAGAGTACCTGGTCCTCTATGAGATGATGCCTAGAATGCAGTAAAGACTAAAGGTAAAGAAGGCAGGAGATTTTCTACGTGAAAAAATCCCACACAAGAGGATCAAAAACCACGACCTACTCTTGTAGGCTTTTAACTCAACTAACTTGTAATCTGCCTATTACAAGCCACTTTGCAAAAATCTTATTGCAAAGACTTCAAACTAACTTGTGATACAACCTCCACAATCCACTTTGCAAAAACCTTGTTGCAAAGACTTCAAACTAACTTGTTATGCAACCACCACAAGCCACTCTATAACTATCCTAGTTACAAAGGCTTTAAACTTATGAATATCCCTAGTCACAACATAAACTTAGAATTTTACGAATTTGTTTTGTTCGTAAGACAACGATTCTAACAAAGCAAACTAAGAATTACAATAACGAACAAATAACAAGATTACAACTCAACTATGGATGTACATAAACTCATTTAGAAACTGATCCTTAATGGGGTTGTCTTCTTGTTCTTGACACACCAGTGACTTCAATGCCGAATGAATACTTTTGTTTCTTGAGATAATATCACTGAATGCATAAAGAATGGTATGTCTTGAACCAGGTTGTTTTATCACAAAAGATAGCACAATGGATAGTGATGTCAAATCTTGGTGTACGCATCTTCATAATGAGAAGTGATTGTTGTACTGTGAAGTAGTATTCCAACTAGATAGTGGACTTTGTACTTCTTTCAGGACATGTCAATGAACCAGGTCCTAGTTGTGTTCCTCTTCTATGACAGTTGCTAGATGATTACTTTCTTCTGCTACATTCCAGCTGTGTACTTGACTTGTACTTCTGTTAGAGAACCCAAAGGGAGCAGGTCCCTGTTGTGTTTCTCTTTATATTGATTGCGAAAGTCACTTACTTGCTTGTGTTGGAGAACCCTAAGGGACCAGGTCACCAGGTCCTTGTGGTGTTCCTCCCTGTGATCGCTCCTCCATTTGTTGATTTTCAGGCTTCGACCAGTTCACATGAGATGTATATCTTGTGGGCCAGAGTCTCTATCTAGTTCTTCACGACAAGTTTGTTAGATCATCAAAACATAAGAAGTATAAGGCTAAGACATTGGAAACCCACCAGATTGCAATCCGCAATGATAGAATTTGTTGCTGCAACGGCAGGACTGCTTCTACGACGTACACAAAAGAGTAAGGAGTTGCTTGTGTAGCAGTTCTAAAGGTTGTCTTGTATGCCTACAAATCTTTACCAATTTTTTCATGCCAGTCTCTCTTGTTCTTTGCAACAACTTTCTTCAAAAGGTTACCAAGCGTCTTGTTAGAAGCTTCAGCAAGGCCGTTGGCGGGTGCATTATACATTGAAGACTTATGTTGCTTGAAGCCGAACTCCTCGCATAGACTCTTCATGAGCTTGTTGTCAAATGGCATATCATTATTAGTGATTATGTATCTTGGTATGTCGTACCTAAAAATTATATATGACTTGAAAAAATCAACAACCGTCTCCTTTTTCACCTTCTTGAGTGGAGCTGCTTCGGCCCATCTAGAGAAGTGGTCTGTAGAGGCCAATATGTAAATATGTTCCTTTGATGACTTTGGAAGCGGTCCAATATTGTCAAGTCCCCATGTATCAAAAGGCCATGAAGCTACAGTTGGATAAAGATGCTCTGGAAGTTGGTGGATATAGTTGGCATGAAATTTACACGCTTAGCATCTTTTGGCATGATCTATGCAATCCTTCACCATTGTCACCCAGTAGTAGCCCATCCTCTTGATGTGAAAATGGAGCTTGGAACCAGATTGGTGTGCTCTACATTAGCCAGAATGTGCTTCCTCCATCGCTTAGCGAGCTTCTTCTTTTTCAAGACATCGCAATAATAGTCCTTCAAAATAGTAGTGGCACCCTTATAAAAGATGAATCGTTGTGCTCATCGTTTGATCTCTGTTATTTGTCGCGGATATTCAGGTAACTTTCCATATTTAAGGTACTCTATCAGTGGTTACCTACAATCTTCTTCTTCAATCACTCTGACAGACGTATGATGGCTTTTGTTGATTTAAAGATCCAGAAGTGTAGGAATAACCCAGCAATGACACACATATACCTTTGTTGACTCATTCTCTCCAAGTTCCATCGTCGTGGACAAGTTAGCCAAAGCATCAGACTTGTGATGTTCTTCTATTGGGACCGTGGTTTAAGAACACTTGGTCGAATTTTTCAAGTAAACTAGAAACGTATTGATGGTATGGCAATAGATATTCCTTATTTACCTCGTAACTCCCCAAAAGTTGGTTGATGATCAGCTTAGAGTCGTCGTAGATCTCCAACTGTAGAATCTTCATTTCTAATGCTATTTCGAGACCGACGATCAAAGCTTCGTACTCTGCGGCATTGTTAGAGCCCGTTTCACCTAAAACAAAAGAGAATGGCAAGACTTGTATTTCTGGAGAGATCAACACAACCCCTGCCACCGCACTATTACGATGTGCAGATCCATCAAAGAAAATTGTCCATGGTGGAAACACTTCGATGAACAAAATGTCTTCATCTGGAAACTCATCCAAAAGCTCCCATTCCGCCGGAAGAGGATGATCAGCCAAAAAATTGGCTAGTGCTTGTCCTTTCACAACTTTTTGAGGTGTGTATATGATCTCATATTGGTTAAACAATATGGACCATCTTGCTAAGTGTCCATAAAGAATAGGTCGAGTCATCACGAACTTCACCGGATCTACTCGAGAGATGAGTTTGATGGTGTATGCTTCAAAATAATGCCTTAGCTTCTTTATCGCATAAACTAATGCTAAGCATATTTTCTCACAGGTGTATAGTTCACCACAGCTCCTATCAAAGTTCGGCTAAGGTATTACAAGTCTTGTTCCTTCCTTCCTCATTTTCTTGAGCAAGTAGTTCCCCAAGTGAACGTTCCTGTGCCGCGATGTAGAATATCAATGGCTTGCCTAGCATTGGTGCCCCTAACACAATTGGATTCAGCAAGTATTTTTTGATGCTTTCAAAAGCATTTTGACATGACTGATCACATTAAGAAGGGATATCCTTCCTCAATAGATGACTGAAGGGTTGACACCGTCCGGCTAGATTAGAGATGAACCTCCGGATGAATGCTTAGTTACCTAGGATACTTCAAAGCTCTCTCAAGTTCTTTGGCTTGGGTATTTTCTAAATGGCGTCAGTCTTTGAAAGATCAACTTTAATTCCATGATGACGCACAATGAATCCAAGAAACTTTCCTGAGGTAACTCCAAATTCATATTTGAGAGGATTTATCTTCAGGTTGAATTTTCTTAACCTTTCAGAAACAATTCAAAGGTCTTCAAGGTGGTAACGCCTACTCTTCATATTTACCACCAAGTCATCGATGTAGCATTCAAATCTCTTATGAAGCATGTTGTCAAAGATGTTTTGCATCGCGCGTTAGTCGGTGGCACCGGCATTCTTCAGACCGAAGGGCATCACTTTGTAGCAATATATCCCTTTTGGAGTTCAGAAAGTAGTACACTCTTCATCTTTTGTAGACATTCTGATTTGATTATATCCGGAGGATCCATCCATGAATGACATAGCTTCATGCCCTTTTGTAGCATCAACCAAGAGTTCAATAATTGGTAGCGGGAATTCATCTTTTGGACATGCCTTGTTTAGGTCTCGAAAGTCAACATAAACACGTATTTGACCATTCTTCTTCTTGACAGGTACAGTATTCGATATCCATGATGGGTACTTTCACCTTTCGAATAAATCCTTCCTCAATGAGCTTGTTGACTTTGACTTCAATTTGTGATACAAGCTCAGGTCGAAACATGCGTTGTGACTGCTTCACAGGGCGTCCTCCACTTTTGATCCCTAAATAATAAACAGCTACCTTAAAGACTAAAACCAGGCATTTCTTTACATGACCAAGCGAAGACATCTTTGTACTCGTTCAACAACTTGGAGTATTACTCCTCCTCTTAAGGCATAAGAAGTGCACTAATGAAGGAGAGGCGTGGATATTTCAGAGTACCTAAATTGAGTTCCTTAAGCTCATCCACAGTTGATTGGCCGCCATCTTCTAGTTGAGGGGAAGCCTCATATACTTCATCATCAATATTAAGGCATGGGGTATCTTCCACAGTTATTTGATAGGATGTTTCTAAAAAGTTTGACTTTTCTCTGTGACTTCCTTGGATGGTCGGCATCAGATCTCGATTCCAAGGTCGTTTACTCAAAAATCTCGTCCTAGTTAATTATTTCAACTTTAAGCTTCCGAAATGAGAATTCTCTTCCCAAATCAACTTTGAACTTCCCGAAATTCAATTCCGGCCACGCGAACAAGTCATAACACCTGAAATGAAACTGCTCATGGCCTCAAACAGTTGAATGACATGCTAGGGCTCAAAACGACCGATCGGGTCGTTACACAAAATGGCATACCTCACTTAAGGGCCAAGAAGTGCAAGATGCGATATTATTTATTTGGTTCTTTTGTATTCGCACCACCGGCCAGGAGCATGACAGAAACATTGATGCAAAATTGGGGATGCAATTCATATCCTCAAAGTGGAAGAAAAAATGGTGAATGTGATGGAGTCGTGCCTAAACGTAAAATCAAGCGCTTGTTGGGAGGCAATCCAATTCTACTATTTTTATTTATTTTTTATTTTCTGTTATCTTTGTAGTGTTATTTATGTATTATTGTAGTAGTAAAATCATGGAGTCAAAGACAATAGGCATGTGTAAAATCGAGAAAATGGTTGAAACTAAGTGTGAGGTACCCGTACAAAGGATCATAACTTGGAGAAATCTGAGTATCCCAAGAGCTTCTAATGCTTCAGCCTTTGGCCTACCAGGGAGTTTATTTTACCCTCTTATTATATATTATGTGCATTGAGGACATTACACAATTTTAAATGGGATGAGAAGATTATCTGGGAAATTTTCTGTACTATCCTAGTTTAATTGTAGTATAATTATAAAAAAAAATCAGGAAATTTGAACTTTTCTCAATGATGAATTTTGTGGACAGCTTTCTTGAGGGATTAAGCTCCAATAATAAATTACAAAAAAAATTCTTTTTTGTTCTAGTTAGTGTTAGTTAGGTAATAATCCCCCTTGGTTTTCTGTGTGCATCGGTTCTTTTATAGGGGATGTAACTTGAACCGAGTAAACTTTTTTATTTTTAGGATTAAATTATTTTTCTTTATTTTAGGAGTAGTAAAAGAGGGAGAAGAAAAACTTTTGTGACTTGTTTGATACTAGTGTTCGCAACAAATTTTCGTAGTATGAAAAATAAACTACAACAAACTAAAATTCTCTGTGATTCGAGGACTTAAGAAGCGTGTTTCTCGAATGTAGGATGATGCAGACCTCCTAGTGATGTATTTAATTGCCAATAACGTCGAGCAGCACTTTGTTGTTACGAGTTAATCTCCGAAAAGAACTCCATTGATCACTCCTTTGTTGAAGAACTAAGCACTTGATGGTTGATCTCTCTGTTTGTGAATGCCTTTACTAATTGCGAAGTGTTCTTCTCCAACTATGAATGTCCTCTCAGAGTTATGTAACAACACTATTTATAGTTGTAAGGGAGGGACAGTCCAGCTACATATGAACTCTCTTTCTTGATTCTGATTGGCCCATGTTATTTTTGTCATTTGGCGACCTATGGTGGTTCTTACTTTTTGACTTGGACTGCCCATCATTTAACACGTGGCATCATCTTGTTGACTTTCGATTTAATGGGACATGCCATGTCACTTGACACATGGTACGAATTTGGGCCTTAAGATGAAGAGAACCTTGGGCTCGAAACTGATAAAATGGACTAATTTAACTTGTAAAGCCCAAATTAATTATTTAACCTGATTGAATTTAATCCAAATTTTGTATGAATTAGACCCAATAAATTTTATATCTCTACAGATGCCCCCTACTTCAAGATTTGTCGAACTGTAGGCTTGTTGAAATAAATGAGGGCACTTGAAGTACCAACAAACGTTGATATTTTTGTTTTAGCACTTGTGGTGATTTCTACCTGTCAAAACTGAACTTTTATCCAGTTGCACATTTATGTGAAGTGTTAAACACAAGCTCCAAGCAAAAATTAAACTTCAAATATTTCGGTTGTCGAACACGTGCGCGCAAGTAATTTGGCTTGGGAGTAGCAATTACAAACTATAGTGATGAAAAGTTTTTGCAAATTGCCAGTCAACTTTCCATGTTTGTCTCACATTAGGCCTATTTCCTTTTTTACCAAGATTCATTGTATCTTAGTCCTATTGTCTCACGCTAGGCCTTTTGCCAGTCAACTTTTCATGTATTGTGCAAGATTCATTATTAATTTTACCATAAATTGCATTGTATTTTAGGATGGACACAATTCGGCCAATTCAATTCACACCTATTTAAGAAGCTATCCTTGCATGTATGTTTTTACGGTGCAAAATTCTTGGAGAGAAGCTGTCTGCCACATTTGCACAGTTGCAAAAAAAGAATTCACATTTTGCTGTAAGAGACTTCAAATCATAAGCCGTGTGTTTCTAATGAAAGTAGACTCATAGGAATGAAACATATCAAAACAATCAGCATAAATCTCCTTTTGTATCAGCTGGAATTAATTTTCAAAGTCGATCTACACGTCTGGCCCGTGTTGATCTCATAGCTTTCCGCACTCTCGACAAAAGATTCACATCTTGAGATGGAAGAGTCCAAATCGCGAGCCGCTTGATTCTACCAATTTGAGACTCGATGAAATCCAACATATCAAAAATTAAGAGCCAAATTCCATATGTATTGTCTGAAATTAATTTTTGAAGTTGGCGTACACGTCTGGCCTGTTGATCTCACAACTATGTGCACTCTGCGCGAAAAAAATTGTATCTCAAGATAGGAGAGTTTAAATCACAAGACGTTTGTGGCGCTGAAAATTAGACTTCTGGAGGTACAACATATGTAGAAATTACAGTCAGAATGTCCCTAGGTTTTCCCAGATAATTTGTTGAATCTGGAACACAAGTTCCGATATGCTGGCTCAAGTTTTTAGCTTTGCGTGCTCTTGCTAAAATAAAATTCATATCTCAAGATAGGAGAATCCAAACTACGAGTTGTTTACACCATTAGTAATAAGACTGAGTGAGATACAACATCTATAAACTTCGAAGCTCCAGCCCTTTTGATCCAGATGCAACAAATCTTTGATCAATCAAGCGCCAGAATCGAGAGGATTGTTCGGGCAGCATACTTCTTTTTTTCCCTTTTTTTATTGCAGGCTCGCAGATGATATACCTGGTGAGTTCTCCAATATGCATCATGAGAAGAAGGGTATGATCACCACACCTTTTTTGTAGGTTCATGAAGCGTATGATCCATCGTGATTTGACAGAGAAGTGCACGTCACAATGCTCACCATCTGCATTGAAGCGTCGTGTCATTGACACAGTACTTGATGCTGAATCAAAGCTTTGTGTCATTGGCACCAATCAATCATGTGGGATCAACAGCTTTGTATCACTGGCATCGTATCCATCAGTCAAACTAAAGCATCATGGTATTGAAGCATCGTGCTACTGGTACTATATCCACAGAAACTTCGTGTTGTTGGCATCGAGAATTTCCCCAATAGTTTTCTTTTGCAGGATTTTGCGAGAGTATTGGCAGTCTTTGATATCCCTAAGGAGATGCAATATTGCTAGCGAACAACTCATTTATTTGTTGCGGCTTGGCGAGAGAGACATATGGAGTAGGCCTTTCCAACATCGGCGAACAAGCACTTGGCGCGTCACTGATGCTTTGACTTTATAAAATTCCATGCTCACATTGAAAAAATCGTATCTCGACCTAGGCATGTCTAAACTACAGTCCTCTTGGTTTTGCAGAATCAAAATTTGAACCCCAGCGACATATCCAAAATTTAGGCCAAATTCCATCAGGACTAGTCGGAATGAACTTTCAAAGGCGATGCACAAGTCTATCATTTTGGCTTCACAGCACTACTTGCTATCATTGGAACGCACATATCTTAAGCTAAGAACGTCCAAATTGCTAGTCGTCTGTCTGTTGAACATGCTATTCAGATTTTTGCATTTTTGATGGAAAAATTTGTATCTCGATCTACAGGTGTCGGAAACATAATCCATCTATGCCTTTGGAAAGAAAACTACGAGTCCTGCAACACCAGAAATTATTGTTGATGAACTCTTCTCAGATTGGTCGCAATAATATTTTGAATTTCTCCCTAAGATCTGTTGCACTTGCTTCTCAGCTTTGCCTGCTCTTGTCAAAGAATCCATATATCAAGTTAGTAATGTCCAAATCCCAAGATGTCTGCGCCATAAGAATGACAGTTCGAGACTTGCAACATCTTA
This sequence comes from Nicotiana glauca, assembly GCA_026770625.1. Taxonomy (NCBI): domain Eukaryota; kingdom Viridiplantae; phylum Streptophyta; class Magnoliopsida; order Solanales; family Solanaceae; genus Nicotiana; species Nicotiana glauca. The sequence goes on from MU700199.1 coordinate 147,183, forward strand.
AAATATCGTGGTAGAACACCATTTAGATTGGCTGCAATATAAATTTGAATTTCCTCCTAATGTCTGCCTTGCTTTTTTTTCCAGGTTGCACTCTCGTCGAGAAATTCATATCTCAAGCTTCGGGTGTCAGATTCACAAGCCTTTTGTGTCATTTGAAAGAAAACACAGAGTGAAGGAACACCTGAAAGTATCATTGCTTAATTCCTTTTGGACTGGCCGCAATAACTTCTTGAATTCATTTAGGTGTCTGCCATGCGTTTGTTTTTGCTTTCCGCACTCTTGTCAAAAAATTTAAATCTCGATTTAGGAGACTCAAAATTGGGATCCGGTTTCGCCATTAGAAAGTGTACTCATAGAGCGGAAATACGTGTGCGTTTCGTGGCAGAACTTCTTTTGAGCTGGAAACAAAAAATTCTCAAAGTCCACCTAGCTGCAGTAACTTTCTGATTCGTGTAGTTCCAACATCGAAATTGTATTTTGAGATATGAGCCTCCGAATTGTGTTGTTGGAGAATAGTCATCCATATCTACAATATATAAAATGTTTGGGATAGAACGTCTTCCAGATGGACCACGGTAGTTTTCCAAATTCGACCTCGCCATCCATTGAGCTCCCTTCCCATCTCTATTCTCTTTGAGTTGTCCTATAAATGTTTTTGTTTTCTTGAAATTGACTCTGCAGTCTTGAATATAGTAACATTAGCTATTGTGCTTCACAAATCTTATCTCTTTATTTATTTCTTTTGCAGACTTGCAAAGAAGTTCAATAAGTCCGGATATCAGTCTGAGATGTCATACAAGATGCGGAGTCACCCCTTCACCAACTGTTGCACTTGATTTGGTGACAGTTTTGAAGTTTATCAATGGCGGCCCTCGTGGTGATTGAAGGTTTTTTAAGAGAGATGACTTCTTATATATGAGGCATTGCGAATAGTGTATTAAAATGTGGAGACATCATATGGACTTGGAAGAAGCATTCAGGATGAGTCGGCCACAAAGCCTAGTTTACGATCATTTTCATGACTTAAGCTTTTGTATAGAAAAACGTCTAATTCCTTTTGTCTCTACATTTTTTGATATATCAACTTTTGTACCATTGAATCAATAAAACATTTGTTATACTTCAAAGCAAATCGTCTCTTTTCCTCATAGATATGTGTTTCTACACTTGGAAGAATTAATGTAATGATCCGATGATGCCAAACTTTTATTTTTTTAAAACTCATGCGATAGAACTTAGAATAAAACTCTAAGATGACTACGTACCTCGGTGAAGAGTATCAAGACATAATGTAGTTAAGAGGGGTGAGTTTTTTTTTTGTTTTTTTTGTCTTAATATTTGCCTAGGCCGCCTTTCGCGTGGTTTTCTACCTAGCTGACCTTTTTTTTCCTAGCAGCCTCTTTCGAGGTTTTCAACCTAGCATACTATTTTTTTGGGTCGTACACAGTTTAGACTCATGCGGGTCAAGAGTGTAGCAATATGAAAATTAGCCTCATGGATCAAGGAGTGTTGTGAAATGCAGTTTAGGCTCATACGTCGAGGAGTGTAGGTGACTTTCATGGGAAGTACTGAATCAGAAATTTTCCATTGATCGGACCAACTCTAATACCATTTTTATCGATAATTTTGTATGCGCCGCTTGAATAGGCTTCCTTCACAACATATGGCACATCCCATTTTGAGGTAAACTTGTCGCCTATGCCTTTGTTAAGTATTATGGGTCGTCGAATGGCTAGGACTAAGTCTCACACTTGGAATGATTGTGGATGCATTTTCTTGTTGAAGGCTCTACCTAGTCAAGCTTGATAGCACTCCAATTTTTGTTGCGATACTAATCATTTCTCATCCAAGGCCTGTAATTCTACTAGGTGAAGTTAAACATTCTCTTAGGATGTGAGCCCTTCTTGGATTGTGTTGGATTATATGAGTCCACCAAACTATAGAGTACCTGGTCCTGTATGAGATGATGCCTAGAATGCAGTAAAGACTGAAGTTAAAGAAGATAGGAGATTTTCTACGTGGAAAAATTCCACACAAAGGGATCAAAAAACTATGACCTAATCTTGTAGGCATTTAACTCAACTAACTTGTAATCTGCCTATTACAAGCCACTTTGTTAAAACCTTATTGCAAAGACTTCAATCTAATTTGTGATACAACCACCACAAGCCACTTTGCAAAAATTCTATTGCAAAGACTTCAAACTAACTTGTGATGCAACCACCACAAGCCACTCTATAACTCTCCTAGATACAAAGGCTTTAAACTTATGACTATCTCTAGTCACAACATAAACTCGGAAGTTTACGAATTTGGTTTGTTCCTAAGATAATGCTTCTAAGAAAGCAAACTAGGAATTACAATGACGAACAAATAACAAGATTACAACTCAACAACGGATGTACATAAACTCATTTAGAAACTGATCCTTAGTGGAGTTGTCTTCTTGTTCTTGACATACCAGTAACTTCAATGCCGGATGAATACTTTTGTTTCTTAAGAGAATATCACTGAATGCATAAAGAATGGTGTGTCTTGCACCAGGTTGTGTTATCACAAAAGATAGCACAATGGATAGTGATGTCAAATCTTGGTGTATGCTTCTTCCCAATGAGAAGTGACTGTTGTACTCTCTGCACAGCCACTTCTGGGCAGTTGCGTTCCAGCTGAATAGTGGACTTTGTACTTCTGTCAGGACACGCCAAAGAACCAGGTCCTAGTTGTGTTCCTCTTCTATCACAGTTTCTAGATGGTTACTTTCTTCCGCTACGTTCCAGCTATGTACTTGACTTGTACTTCTGTTAGAGAACCCAAAGGGAGTAGGTCCATGTTGTGTTACTCTTTATATTGATTGTATATAGTCACTGACTTGCTTGTGTCGGAGAACCCTAAAGGAACAGGCTACCAGGTCCATGTTGTGTTCCTCTCTGTGATCGTTCATCCATTTGCTAATTTCCAGACTTTGACCAGTTCACATGAGATGTATATCCTGTAGGCCAGGGTCTCTATCTGGTTCTTCACGACAAGTTTGTTAGATCATCAAAACATAAGAAGTATAAGGCTAAGACATTGAAAAACCATAAATTTTCTCATTTTAGATGATGACATACTTAGGCATGGACAGTATTTGTTTAGAGAAAAAATAACCAGAGGAGATGCCAGACTACACAAAGTTCCCCCTTAATCTCGGATCTCCCTTTTTGTGATTTTCCCTTAATCACAAAGGTGATAGTTCCCCCTTAATCCCTCACCTACACACTGCTATTTCCCCTTTTGGCATCATTAAAAAGAATAATTACTGAGAAGATCACAAGCAGGTAATAAGCATAAAGACGTCTAACACAGATAGCTTATGCCACGTATGTGTACACAACATGACAGAAAAGAGAAGCCAGAGGAACACAGTATTTTACAAGCAACGAAAGGGGAGTTGTTTCATCAATGTTTACATTGGACTGAGGAATTCAGGAGTAGTAATGGTTAAGTTCAATCATGCCATCACAAAGAAAACAACCAAACAAAAGTAAAACAGCAGCCACAGGATGTTGGAGCAAAAATAGCTTGACACAAAGAGGATCCTAGGAGACACCAAAGGAAGGAGGCTTGGAGGAAAAGACGGCAATGGTTTCGAGAACCAGGTCTAGTCTGGAATTTGCAGACAGTTGTTCTTCAAAAAATTGAGCCTGAAGTCTCTCATTTTCCTTTGTCAGTCATGCAACCTCCTCATTTACAGAATCAGGTCCTTTAGCTACTGGACTGAGCTCAGTTTCCAGTATGGCATTTCGAGCCCTCAGCCTTCTTATTTCCTCAAAGGCTACATTTTGAGCATTGATCAGCTGAGAAATGGTCGGGATGCTTCCACCAACTCTTTCTATGCATTCACATTCTTCTAGAGTGGTCTTAGAGAAGGCCTACTTGCGTGTGCCCACTTTGGGATTCCCTAAGGGGACCTTATAGAATCTGAACACCTGAGTTAGGTGAAAGCCATAAGGTAACCCATGATTTCCACCCTTAAAATTTTCCACCTTCCGCATATGATCAATTATGATGATTGGCATGTTGATTAGGACACACTCGTCAAGTGCTTCCATTAGGTCCATATCTGATCTTGTAGCAATAGAACGCCTCTCAGAGCGGTGTAGGAGCACTTTATTGACCAGTTCAAAGAGAAGATGGTACTAAGAAAGCAATACCTTCTTATGCACATGTTCCCCCTGTTGAATAGCTTGTTCTTTCATGATGTCTCTCCTAAAGTTTACTCCACCGACACCCTTCACTGAGTTCATACCTTCACACGAAATTCTGAGAACCTTTCCCAATGTTGAAGAATCGACTACAATGCCTATTCCATTTATGAGCGCACAAATTTGATCCCTCTCAACAGTGAAAAAAGATGCATAAAAGTTTGTACTGCATCTTCGTACACCTGAGGCATTTTCTCTTCAAACAGGTGTTCCCATTGTTGAAATTCCACAATCTCCAGAATTTGTCTCATGCCTGTCATCTCTGAAATTGTAGGATCAAATGTACGACCCCCACAACACTTTTTGAGTTCTTAATTTCTGCAGCTAAAGACCACCATCACAGGTCATGGACCTTATTGAACCAGGTTCCTTAACAATTTCCCTTTTTCATTTGCTACACCCTTCGGCAGACTTTCCTTTCTAGCTTGCTAACCCTACAGTATTGTCTTCAGACATGGATAGATCAGTTTGATTCCATTTAGACTTGTTGTTGTACTTCACAGATAACCCTTTCTATTTCTCAATAGTTTCAGCGAATGACTTTTCCATAGACTGTTGAGTTTTCATAGATTGTTGTACAGAGGAACCAGGTTCCTTGGAAGCATCTTTGTCTATTTGGTCTACTGACACACTCTTGATGAAATCCTTTGGATTCATTTTCCTCTTTTTTATTGTCTTGACACTCCTCTTACTTATCTGAAATGAGGACTTAGAACTATCTTGCTATAGAGACCTGATAGTGAGTGATTTGGAGGAAGACTGTAAGAGCTTCGAGTGAATATGAGGTGCAAGAGTGAGTTTGCACGAAAGAGAATCGGGTTCATCAGAAAGCTTTTCTAGGAATATCTCATGAGCTAAAGACTCGAGGAGTTCTGTGGTTCTTACACTTCCTAGAAATGGAATTTTTTTCCCTTGATAATCAGACAAGAGATACGCTCCTTCATTCATTAGACTTTTAGCAGCTATATCCATGATGTTATGAGTTGCTTCCTTTTCTGGTGACACCTTAAGAGTCACTAAATCCAACATGGAGGAGTTCAGATACTGATCAGGATCCTCCTCATGGGCTTCTGACACTTGGGAAGTGCAACCTCCTATGTGGTCTTTGATGATATCACAGGATTGACTAGACATAGGACTCTCAAAATAATGGTAAACAAGGTTTATCAAAAATGAAAAAACTGTAGGAATGGAGGAGGAGGAGCCAGGAGTGGGTAAGGTGGTAGAAGGCATGAAATAATGATGCTCTGGGAATGATTTCAAGGATAATAACGAAATGAGAGCGGTGTCAATGTGGGAGAATGAGATAGTTGTTCGCTCACCATTATATGAGTGCTTGGTAGACGAGTAGGGAGCGAAAGAGAGAGATCAGGAGAAGATCCTAGCAATACACAGGAGAAGAAGGTTCATGACTTGTTGTGAGAGAGAAAGAAAGTTTTATTGGAGGAAGGTCTAATGATGAATGGAGAGAGAAACAGGTTCTGAATAGTTCTAAAAATGGCGGTAGGTTTGTGGGGAAGTGTTACAGTGCAGAGGGGATGAAAGGATTTGAAAGAAAAGACATGACACGCAGATATTAAAAAGTCAGATGATGTGGCAGTTGAGTTAAAAAAATTATTTTTTTTTATAGAGGGCATGCAGAATTAAGCACATTACTACTAACCTGAGTTACAGGAACCTGATGCCATATCAATCTTTTGAAACAAGGTTTTAGCAACTTCTTTTGTCTTAGTTCATAACTATATCTTTGACTTATATGATCGTCATATATGTTTACCTGCACCGATATTGATGTGAGTTAGGCTTGGTCAGAAAACATTTTTGCTACCTTTACCTGACGGTGTCTTACACAGCCAACAGATGGAGGATCAGGTTCTTCATTAGACACTTGTGACCCCATCTTCACCTTAATCTATCTAAAATGTTCTTTACTTGAGGCTTTGATACAGATATCAGGAGTTTGGTCTTCTGTTCTAGAATTTCCACTGATCAATACCTTCTTCATATTGATCCTCAAAAGATGATCTCACCCTTCAATGTGCTTGATCCTCTTGGTTTTTGAAACTCTTATTTAGTTGTTAATGAGGCCATTGAGTCTTGCTTCATTTTCTCTCAAGGGATGAGGCATGAACCATGACATGTGAACCATTCCAAAAGTGCTTTCCTTTTTCATAGACAACTAGGTTCTTTGTGAGACGGGGAGTATGATGTTGCATTGTCTTTCTCCAGTCTCCTTCATCTTACTAACTTTATCACCCTCCATATTTGAAGCCTTAGATACTTCCCAAAGACATGATTGGTTGATCATATTGATCATCATCGTTTCTTTCTTGGCAAGGGAAAGTGTCTTGTTGTATACCCGATGAGCACCACCACCATTTAGTATGCCCTTTGTTAAAGACTTTGTGGCCTTATTTTTGGATTGTAACCCAAAAAGATTCCTTCGCTCGTCTTTTTGCATTGAGCTTCCCAAGTTGATCCTTCCTATTGTCAAGAACAAGGCATTTTCTTCCATTTGGCAATTCCTGGTAGATTTTGATTCACGGGGGACCTGGTCCGACACTTGTTCTCAAAGTAGAGAGCAGTATTCATTCCTTTTTCCCAAAATTTCATGGCGATTCCATAGGCGATGAGCAATGTCCATGCAGCATTTTCCAGTTTTGTTCTTTCTTTCAGCTATACTATTTTGTTGTGGAGTCCTTGGTGTTGAGAAATTGTGTGTGATCCCTTTCCTCCATCATTTTGTGAACTCATGTCCAAGAAACACTTAAGTTTCGGAGACTGCAGACTAGGTCCGGCTGACTTAATTTATTCGGAGGTGAGAAGTTTGCATGTACAAATCCTTCATTCCATGGTTGTGAGTTCACTTATCTCATACCGCCAACCTATGGAGATTCATAATTATTAGGAGTGAATGTTCTTGTTTCCTTTGTCCACTGAGACCACTTGGCGAGTTATCAGATTGGTAACTACACTTTTTAGGCCATTCACATAGTGCTCGTTCCCACTTGAGTGCCGAAAGAACCTTTCTACCTTTTCATTCACTAAGAATGTACCCTTTACTTCCTTCTCAATGATATATTCCCTTCCTGCAGGGCTTTCAGTAAGAAGAAATGCACGATATTTTCAGTTGCGTGCTTTAAGCATCCACTGTCCATAGTCCATCGCAGTCCGCTTTCTCTCACAGTTCCCTGCTCATGCACATCAAGGGTTAGATTTAGGAACCCAAACAAGTTTGGGTCCCTTTTTATTATAAAAAGGATAAATGAGGGATTTCCTAGTCCATGCAGGCAATATTTGCTTTTTGTGAGTGGTACCTAGTCCTTTGTTAGTAGTCACTCTATCAGTAAACACTTTGTTCTTCTGAGCAAACTGAACCCTAGCCTGGCAATTTTCCTTAAAATGCCCATTGTTCCCGCAGTGGGTACATAGCCAGTTATCATGTACAGTAACATACTTGTTGTGCGGGTTGTAGGGAGTTTTCTCCCTTTGGAACCCGATGCCCTGCTTGTTCCCTCTTTGAGATACATGGTCGCGACAGCATCTGAGGACCAAGTCCAATTCAGGGATTTCTCAAGATCATTTCTTACTTTCTCTAACTCAGCTTGGAGTTGCTAATTCCTCTGGAGTTCATTGTAGAGATTGGTTTTTACAACAATTAACTCTTTTTCAAGCATGATGTGCGTTTCACTGGCTACTTCCTTCCCTTTTCCAAGGCTTACATTCCTATTCTCTCTATTGTGTCCCTCAATGGTTTCCTCTAGATCAGTGCATATTATTAACATGTCATCTCTTTCATCTTCAGTAGATGCAACTTTTTCATCTAAGGTGTGATTCACATTGTTAAGGCCTTCTATTGTTTCATTTTTATCAACAACTACTACTATCAGATCGTCTCTCTCATTTTCCACACTAGTTATTCTTTAATTCAAGGCCTCCTTTTCTATTTCAAGATTAGCTATGGTCTCATCTTGGTCTACTGCACAAACCACTAGATCATTTCTAGATTGCTCTGCCTCTCCTAGTTCTATGTTGAGGATATCCTTATTGTTTATAATGCTATAATAGGCATCAATTAAGACATTTGATAAAGACGTTAGGTTCTTAGGAGAGTAGGATTTCATATTTCTCTAAACATCCCAGAAGCTTACTTTATCATCTTTATCTTCTTTATCGTCTTAATCTGACTAAGCCATCAGTGCGAACAGTGGATCGTACTTCATTGCTTCAGTTTCCACTGCCATCATGGAACTATTTTTTACATATGATCCCCTTTCGGATTCACTTGAGGAGTCTCCCCAGGCATCAAGGGCCTGCTTAACGATATTCTCTACGGCACCTTTTCGATTGAATCTTTTATCTGGAACCAGGTTCTTTTTTCCAGCTTAGTCGGAATTTTGCTTGTACTGCTCCTGTTTCGCGAATGGGCAGTCTTTGATGAAATGCCCTGTCTTTCCACATCTGTGACAGTGCTCATTGTTCCTTGCTTTACTTGAACTACCCCACTTTGTTATACCACCATTTCTTCGAACCATCTTTTGAAATCTCTTAGTAAGATAGGTCATGTCACTATCTTAATCACTTGAATCACTGCTTTCAGCCTTAAGCACCAGGTTCGTTTCCTTCTTAGGCTCTCTTCTTTCACTGTCTTTCTTTCTTTTCATCTTGTATGTCTTCAGATTACCAATCAACTCATCCATGGTTAGAGTCTGTAGATCTTTAGCTTCAATGATGGCATTTACCTTAGTTTTCCAAGACCCAGGTAGGACACTGAGGATTTTCCTTACAAGCTTATTTCTGGGAATGACATCTCCAAATGAATGAAGCTCATTTATGATGGAGGTGAATCTAGTGTGCATATCTTGTATAGAATCATCATCCTTCATCCTAAAGAGCTCATATTCTGTGGTGAGCATGTCAATCTTGGATTGTTTGACCTGAGTGGTTCTTCGTGAGTGGTTTGCAACGCCTCCCATATTTCTTTGGCAGTGTCACAAGTTGAGACTCTGTTGTACTCATCAGGTACTATGCCATACATCGAGATTTTCTTGGCACGAAAGTTCTTTTATACAGTTTTTTGTCAATGTCGTTGTATTCTTTTCTGCCTTTCGGCATCATTTGCCATGTTTCTTCAATCTTCTTCATGGGAATGTGTGGACCATCACAAATATATCCTACAGTTTAAAATCTTCTACCATCATAAAATCGTGCATGCGGGTCTTCCACCAGCCATAGTATTGACCATTGAATTTGGGAGGTTTATAGGTTGATTGTCATTCTTCAAAGTTTGGTGGAGCAGTCACTGAGGATCCTTCCTAGGTGTTAGCCTGATAGGAGAAACCCGCTCTGATACCAATTGATGGCTTATATGAGTCCACCAAACTGTAGAGTACCTGGTCCTCTATGAGATGATGCCTAGAATGCAGTAAAGACTGAAGGTAAAGAAGGCAGGAGATTCTCTATGTGGAAAAATCCTACACAAGGGGATCAAAAAACCACGACCTACTATTGTAGGCATTTAACTCAACTAACTTGTAATCTGCCTTTTACTAGCCACTTTGCAAAAACCTTATTGCAAAGACTTCAAACTAACTTGTGATCCAACCACCACAAGCCACTTTGCAAAAACCTTATTGCAAAGACTTCAAACTAACTTGTGATGCAACCACCACAAGCCACTTTATAACTATCCTAGTTACAAAGATTTTAAACTTATGACTATCCCTAGTCACAACATAAACTCAGAATTTTATGAATTGGGTTTGTTCCTAAGACAACGCTTCTAAGAAAGCAACTTAGAACTACAATGACGAACAAATAACAAGATTACAACTCAACTACGAATGTAAATAAACTCATTTAGAAACTGATCCTTAGTGGAGTTGACTTCTTGTTCTTGACACACCAGTTACTTCAATGCCGAATGAATACTTTTGTTTCTTGATAGAATATCACTGAATGCATAAAGAATGGTGTGCCTTGCACCAGGTTGTTTTATCACAAAAGATTGCACAATGGATAGTGATGTCAAATCTTGGTGTACGCATCTTCCCAATGAGAAGTGATTGTCGTACTGTGAAGTTGTGTTCCAACTAGATAGTGGGCTTTGTACTTCTGTCAGGACATGTCAACGAACCAGGTCCTAGTTGTGTTCCTCTTCTATGACAGTTTCTAGATGGTTACTTTCTTCTGCTACGTTCCATCTGTGTACTTGACTTGTACTTCTGTTATAGAACCCAAAGGGAGCAGGTCCCTATTATGTTTCTCTTTATATTGATTGCGTACAGTCACTGACTTGCTTGTGTCGGAGAACCCTAAGGGACCAGTTCACCAAGTCCTTGTTGTGTTCCTCCCTATGATCGCTCATCCATTTGTTGATTTTCAAACTTCGACCAATTCACATGAGATGTATATCTTGTGGGTCAGAGTATCGATCTAGTTCTTTACGACAAGTTTGTTAGATCATCAAAACATAAGAAGTATAAGGCTAAGACATAGAAAACCCATCAGATTGCAATCCGCAATGATAGAATTTGTTGTTGCAACGGCAGGACTGCTTCTACACCATACACGAAAGAGTAAGGAGTTGCTTGTGTAGCAGTTCTAAAGGTTGTCATGTATGCCCACAAAGATTTACCAATTTTCTCATGCCATCCTCTCTTGTTCTTTGCAACAACTTTCTTCAAAAGGTTACCAAGCGTCTTGTTAAAAGCTTCAGCAAGGTCGTTGGCGGGTGCATTATACATTGAAGACTTATGTTACTTGAAGTCGAACTTCTCGCATAGACTCTTCATGAGCTTGTTGTCAAATGGCATTACATTATTAGTGATTATATATCTTGGTATGTCGTAACTAAAAGTTATATATGACTTGATAAAATCGACAACAGTCTCCTTTTTCACCTTCTTGAGTGGAGCAGTTTCGGCCCATCTAGAGAAGTAGTTTATAGAGGCCAATATGTAAATATGTTCCTTTGATGACTTTGGAAGCGGTCCAACATTGTCAAGTCCCCATGCATCAAAAGGCCATGAAGCTACAGTTGGATAAAGAGGCTCTGGAGGTTGGTGGATATAGTTGGCATGAAATTGACACGCTTAGCATCTTTTGGCATTATCTATGCAATCCTTCACCATTGTCACCCAGTAGTAGCCCATCCTCTTGATGTGAAAATAGAGCTTGGGACTAGATTGGTGTGGTCTACATTATCCAGCATGTGCTTCCTCCATCGCTTTGTGAGCTTCTTCTTTTTCAAGACATCGCAAGAATAGTACTTCAAAATAGTAGCGGAACAATGTCCCCTTATAAAAGATGAATCGTGGTGCTCATCGTTTGATCTCTGTTCTTTGTCACGGATCTTCAGGTAACTTTCCATATTCAAGGTACTCTATCAGTGGTTATCTCCAATCTTCTTCTTCTATCACTCGGACAGATGTATGATGGCTTTCGTTGATTTAAAGATCCAGAGGTCTAGGAATAACAAATCAATGACACACATATACCTTTGTTGACTCATTCTCTCCAAGTGCCATCGTCGTGGCCAAGTTAGCCAAAGCATCAGCCTTGTGATTTTCTTCTCTGGGGACGTGGTTTAAGAACACTTGGTCGAATTTTTCTAGTAAACTAGAAGCGTATTGATGGTATGGAAATAGATCTTCCTTCTTTACCTCGTAACTCCCCAAAAGTTGGTTGATGATCAGCTTAGAGTCACCGTAGATCTCCAATTGTAGAATCTTCATTTCAAATGCCATTTCGAGATCGACGATCAAAGCTTGGTACTCTGCGGCATTGTTAGAGCATGTTTCACCTAAAACAAAAGAGAATGGCAAGACTTTTCTTTCTAGAGCGATCAACACAACCCCAGCCACCGCACCAATACGACGTGCAGATCCATCAAAGAACATTTTCCATGGTGGAAACAATTCGATGAACAAAATGTCTTCATCTGAAAACTCATCCGAAAGCTCTCATTCCGCCGGAAGAGGATGATCAGCCAAAAAATTGTCTAGTGCTTGTCCTTTCACAGATTTTTGAGGTTTGTATATGATCTCATATTGGTTAAACAATATGGACCATCTTGCTAAGTGTCCATAAATAATAGGTCGAGTCATCACGAACTTCACCGGATCTACTCGAGAGATGAGTTTGATGGTGTATGCTTCAAAATAATGCCTTAGCTTCTTTATCGCATAAACTAACACTAAGCATATTTTCTCAACAGGTGTATAGCTCATCTCAGCTCCTATCAAAGTTCGGCTAAGGTAGTACAAGGCTTTTTCCTTACTTCCTCATTTTCTTGAGCAAGTAGTGCCCTAAGTGAACGTTCTTGTGCCGCAATGTAGAATACCAATGGCTTTCCAATCATTGGCGCGCTAACACAGTTGGATTCAGCAAGTATTTTTTTATGCTTTCAAAAGCATTTTGACATGACTGATCACAATAAGAAGGGATATCCTTCCTCAATAGATGACTGAAGGGTTGACACCGTCCGGCTAGATTAGAGATGAACCTCCGGATGAATGCTAAGTTTCCTTGGATACTTCAAAGCTCTCTCAAGTTCTTTGGCTTTGGTATTTTGTGAATGGCATCAGTCTTTGCAGGATTCCATGATGACGCACAATGAAGCCAAGAAACTTTCCTGAGGTAACTCCAAATTCACACTTGAGTGGATTTATCTTCAGGTTGAATTTTCTTAACCTTTCAGAAACAATTCGAAGGTCTTCAAGGTGGTAACGCCTACTCTTCGTCTTTACCACCAAGTCATCGACGTAGAATTCAAATCTCTTATGAAGCATGTTGTCAAAGATGTCTTGCATCGCATGTTAGTCGGTGGCACCGGCATTCTTTAGACCGAAGAGCATCACTTTGTAGCAATATATCCCTTTTGGAGTTCAGAAAGCAATTCACTCTTTATCTTTTGGAGACATTCTGATTTGATTGTATCCGGAGGACCCATTCATGAATGACATAGCTTCATGCCCTGTTGTATCATCAACCATGAGTTCAATAATTGGTAGCGGGAAGTCATCTTTTGGACATGCCTTGTTTAGGTCACGAAAGTCAACATAAACACGTATTTGACCATTCTTCTTCTTGACAGGTACAATATTCGATATCCATGATGGGTACTTTCACCTTTCGAATAAATCCTTCCTCGATGAGATTGTTGACTTCAACTTCAATTTATGATACAAGCTTGGGTCGAAACATGCGTTGTGACTGATTCATAGGGCGTGATCCACTTTTGATCCCTAAATAATAAGCAGATACCTTAAAGACTAAAAGCAGGCATTTCTTTATACGACCAAGCGAAGACATCTTTGTACTCGGTTAACAACTTGGAGTCCTCCTCCTCTTGAGGCATAAGAAGTGCACTAATGAAGGTGAGGCATGGATCTTTCAGAGTACCTAAATTGAGTTCCTTAAGCTCATCCACAGTTGATTGGCCGCCATCTTCTAGTTGAGGGGAAGCCTCATGTACTTCATCATCAACATTAAGGCATGGGATATCTTCCACAGTTATTTGATAGGATGTTTCTAAAAAGTTTGACTTTTTTCTTTGACTTCCTTGGATGGTCGGCATGGCTTCTTTATCTTTCTTTGCTTCTTTATGAGGCTGGCAAGTGTAAACAATAGTTCTCCTTTGCACCTTCTGCTGACCATCTGTAGATATTAACAAAATAGACTTCCTCTTCATATGTGATGGGAAAGCACTACAGATTTCTTTGTCAGCAACAACTTCAAAATGATCTCGCTCCTCATGGACTTGTTCCTTATGTTTTGGCAGTATCTTTCTAGATGGCGACTTCCTTGTGTTCCCTAGGTGACAAAAGACAGAGGCCTTTGAGGTAGTGGAAATTTTTTTAGAAGTTTGGAAGATACACGTTCACCTTTATGACTTAGCCTTTCAAACACTGAGACCGGAGGGGTTGAGTCTCCAATGCGATCAAATACTAAAGCCCGTTATGTTATTTTCTTTCCCTTAACTTCCTTCATCTCCTTTACCGAGGTGTATTGTGATGAAGCTATCTCTTTGCTTCTCTTTGATGAAATTCGAAGAGGCTCTACCAAACTGAACCCCAACCCAAACTTTGGAGTGGTGACGTAGTGCCCTTGCTTTCTCAACTTCATTAGGGACTCATTGAGCCCATGTATCTTTTCGCCAGTGACTTTGTCTTTGCGTTCTCCTAGTTGTGATGGATTGGAGAAGTCATAACAAGAATTTTCAAGCAATATGAAGGCCTTAGGATCATAGTGCCCTTTTATTTATCGCTTGGAGATTGCCTTTAGCAGACTCACAAGTCACGGATGGGATTTGTGCAACTGGGACAGTCATATGCTCCTTCAAATGTTGGATATCTTCTTGACTCATTTGCTCCTTTGGAGTACATTCCTGTAGCAAAGGTTGCCCTTTTTTTTAATGCTCACGTGGAACATAGCGAAAAACTAGATGCTTCTCAGTCTTTGTCTGTATGTCACCTTCAGATAATGATAGCTTAATGGAGACTTCTTTCATTCCCTTCTTAGGCAGCTTGGTGGTAGTCCATTGATGATGGTTTCTCCACTCTCGGTTCACAAGAATATAGGTAGAATTTTGCGTTTGCAAAGTATGACTCCGTCTCAGTGAAAGGCTTGATATCTGCATCAATTTTGACTATCTCACCATCTCTTCTGTACTTCAGACATTGATGCAAAGTAGATGATACTACCCCATTCTCATGAATCCAAGGACGTCCAAGCAACAAGTTGTATGATGTTTTAGCATCTATAACATAAATCAGGGTGTTTGAATTCATCTCACCAATGGATAATCCTATGCGGATCATACCTATGGCTCGTTGTCCTCCTTGGTTGAAACCTTGGATTGTTAGGTTACTTTTGGATAGCTCATCGATAGAGATCCCAAGCTTTTTTAGCACCATCTTTGGCATGATATTGATAGCCGAACCATCGTCAACAAGTATGCAATTGAGATGTTGTTCCCGAATGGACCCTACAACAAACAAAGGTCTGTTATGTGGCTTAGACCCCAGCAGCAAGTCATCATCTGTGAATGAAATTGTTGCACAACATGTGAGCATTTTTCCGTTATCATAATATTCTTGTTTTTTCATTGGAGCAGGCTCATCATTGCTTTCTGTTGTTTCGTCAGTACTAGAAACTACATGAGTTGCACCAACATGACCTCCATGAAGGAATTTTCCAAGAAAGAATTCATGCAATGTGATGGGCTTTCGTAACTTCGGCGATAAGGCACTGTTAATCTTCTTGCTGGTAGAAGATTTGATATTTCTTAGTGATTTTAGCCTATCTGCATTGCTCATCATCGCTCTTAAATTAGGAATTCGTAGCCTCAAAATTGCCTGATGTGTTCGCTTCTCGTTAGTGACTAGAATCCAACCCTCATAGTCTTTGTCTTTGGAGTGATCATCTAGATCTAGTGAACCTTCAATAGTTTTCCATGGAAGATCAACTTCAACGGGCTCGAAACTTCCAAATTGTAAGAAGGCAGTGCTTGACACGTTATGCAACTTTGAACACTTCTTTTTCTTGAGCACGATACTCGCATGATTTGCTTATGTTGTTTCATCCATGTCTATGATGATTTTTCCTTCACTTACAAGAGCCATGATTTTCTCCTTCAAGACGAATCATTTCTCTGTAGGGTGTTGCAGTATTTCGGATTGCCAACTTTGCCAATTTCCTCTGGCCCCTTTGATTCAGGGAGATCGATGACTTTCTTGTCCAGCAGTTCATCAAGTATTGTGGGTAAGTCTGAATCTGGAAATGGATAAAACTTCGCCTCTAATTCCCTCAAGGTCGGACAACGCTTCTCCTCTTTTGGATACTGACTCGGGGTCTTATACTCCTTCACTTTTTTACTTAGTAGTGACCTTCACAGAAGTTTCTTTCACCGCCATTGATTCTTTGGTTTGGTTCTTTGATGCAACATTTTCCTTGAACTCCTTTTGATCAGCAAATGGAGATGTATTTCCATGATGCTTAACTCCATGTCATGCGCTCGTGTTGCATGTTCTTCAAAAGTTCGCGGTTTGATCCCTTGTAGGATGTACAAAAGGCCCCAGTGCATTCCTTGAATGCACATCTGCGTAGCAGATATTTCTGAAAGGCGATCTTTGCAGTCCAAAATTAATGCCCTCCAACAATTAATGTAATCCACCACGGGCTCGTCCTTCCTTTGCTTGGTGCCTATCAACTCTATCATGCTTACAGTTCTTCGGGTACTGTAAAAATAATTGAGGAATTCCTTCTCAAGTTGCTCTCCGCTATCAATGGACTCGGGCTCCAAGTCAATATACCAGTCAAATGTGTTCCCTTTCAAAGAACGAACAAATTGTTTTACCAAAAGGTCACTATGCATTCCAGCATTGCTACAAGTCTCAACAAAGTGGGCAATATGTTGCCTTGGGTTCCCTTTGCCATCAAATTGATGCAGCTTTGGTGGTTGATAATTGGTTGGCATGGTTAAACAATCAATTCTCTTAGTATAAGTCTTAGAGTAGTACAAGGAACTTTGTAATGGTCTGCCATATTGAGCTCTGATGGTGTTTGTTATCATGTCTTGCAATTGTTGGACAGATAACGCCGCAGCTGAAGTAGATTGCTTTTCCTTTTGAATGTTTAACTTTATAGATGATTCCTCAACAACTGTTTTCTGGGAGGTGAAGACAGGTGAACGAGGAGGGACATGGCTTGACTATCCATGTGCATAGGCCTCCAAATTTTTCATGGGTTGAGCGATTTGAAGGTATTTGTCTTCAACAGATTTCTTCAAGACCTCTATAGTCTGTTCCACCATGGCAAACTTTTCGTCCACGTTAGCTGCGTTAGTCATCAACTCATTGACTTTTGTTATAACTGAAGAATCCACCAAATCCTAAAATCTGCCAAGGTTTGAGGCTGTTTGAGAAAGTTTGTCAAACAGCGAGAATGGGGTGTTCCCCCAGAGATTGCGGTTGCGAACATCATAAGAGATCTGCTCTTCTTTGCCATCTCCAAGGAGGCGAAGCATGCGGATCCATCCAAGCCACTAGCCTTGAACTTGCTTCAAGTGATTGGGCCAACATGACTGAGCTCAACGGATGCGGCAACAGTAACATCTTTGCATGAAACATCACACTTGCGGAAGGCCATTATAGCAGTAGATCTGAAGTTTGTAGTTTTCAACTTGCAAGAAGGAGAGATGAAAGGCGGAATTGGTCTCACTGGGCGTGCCAAAATTTGTTCGCAACAAATTTTCGTAGTACGAAAAAATAAACTGCAACAAAAATAATATGAAAAGAAGAGATTTTATTGATAAATATTTGTGAGTACAATTCTATGTATCCCTTGATTCTCCTCTCTAAAACTCTCCGTGATTCGAGGGCTTGAGAAGTGTGTTTCTCGAATATAGGATGATGCAAACCTCCTTGTGATATATTTAATTGCCAAGAACGCCGAGCAGCACTTCATTGTTACGGGTTGATCTCCGGAAAGAACTCCGTTGATCACTACTTTGTTGAAGAACTAAGCACTTGATGATTGATCTCTCTGTTTGTGGATGACTTCACCAATTGCGGAGTGTTCTTGTCCAACTCTGAATGATGTCCTCTGAGAGTTATGTAAACCCTCTATTTATAGTTGTAGGGGATGGACAGTCCAGCTATATATGAACTCTCTTGCTTGATTCTGATTGACCCATGTCATTTTTGCCATTTGGCGACATGTGGTTGGTTCTTACTTTTTGATTTGGATGGCCACATCATTTAACACATGGCATCATCTTGTTGACTTTGGATTTGACTGGACATGCCATGTCACTTGACACATGGTACGAGTCTGGGTCTTAAGATAAAGAGAACCTTGGGCTCAAAAATAATAAAATGAACCAATTTAACTTGTAAAGCCCAAATTAATTATTTAATCCAATTGAGTTTAACCCAAGTTTTATATTGATTAGTCCCAATAAATTTTATATGTCTACAACTAGCACATTTAGGTCTAAGCTTGAGTTATACTTTCTTCTGAGTGCTTGAGTAATGAATAAAATAGCAGATTTTCCGACACCTAAGCTCAAGGTTGTGACTATATATATAGTTTATTCTTCTTTTGTTGTTCGCTATGATCGTGTCAGTCTTAGAGTAGAATTTATCCATCTTGATTGATACTTGTGCCATGTGTGGTGAGGATTTCTTATTATATATTTCGTGTTTTGCATCTTAGTCTAGAACTTGCCATGCATGTTACTGAAGTGAAATAAAAGTGTTCCTCAGTTTAGAAGATGATAATAGAATTTCTTTGATATGTCTTGTGAATTTTAGCCTTTTCAAATATTGTACCACTAGTTAGCCAGTTGAGCTTGTAACCTTTTATTTGGAAGCCGTATTTTTGCCTTGATTCTTTTGTTGAATCCCTAGTTTTGGCACCCTGCTTCATTGAGCACTGTTACTTAGATTCTGATATTAATTGATAAATTTGAAAAAAGGGATGATTAAGTAAAAAATGATGACCACAGATAGCTGCAAAGTGATGAAAATATCCTCTTAAAAGGAATGTGACATGAAAAAAGAAAAGAAAAAAAATTGAAAAAAAAAATAAAACGTTCTTAATATGGGAAAATACTTGTGAACAATTGATGAAGAAAGGGCTGAAAAATAAAATTAAGAGATGAAATAATGAGCGATGAAGTCTAAAAGTGCAAAGTGCTTAGGAAGTGCAAGTCATTATTATACAATTCTCCTACCCATTTCTTAGCCAACATTATAACCCATTAACGTCCTATTTGATTCTATTCGAGCACACTTAATTAAAAAAATATACATAATGGGTAAGCCTATAGTATTTTGTGCATACATGTGAATTCGTTCGTGGGTGAGTTAGTTTTTGGGAGCAACAATATCTCACATTCTCACTGGTTAAGAAATTCAAACTAACCCTCCAATCGGCACCGGACAATATTTGAATCAAAGTTGAAAAGAAGTATTTGTAAGTTGAAATTATAATGATATTAATTTGTGACGACCAATTTTTTTTTTTTTTTTTTTTTTGGGTCATTCAGAATCCCCGATAAATTAAAAGCCGTCAAAATTCTCAAATTTTGCCATTGGAATGTATAAAGGAGGGAAAAGCTCCAATATTTTGGAAAATTTAAAGAAAATATTACTAAAAATTATTTATATTTCATATTTTTGCATCTTCAAGAAAAAATTATTTTCTTTTTAGCGCAAACATCGAATCTGAAGTCTGCCTCGGAGTCGTCTACTCCACTCCTTTCCTAATCTGCATTGTATCATTCTTTTCAGGTTAATAATTATCGCTTATAACATAAATTTAAGTGTAATTACATACAAAGCAACACGATTATATAAATAATTATTTTTTTGTCGGTACATAAAACATAAACTCATAAAATATATGGACACATAAAGCACATCACCGTACATATACCCAAGGAAAGTAAAGAATACAATCACAGACATTCATTCTATTGCTATATACATAATTAGAAGACAAAAGAGGTTACATTGCTTGCTCTATCAACTAATACTACTCAAACTATAGGCACAAACCTTTGGCATTGAACTCAAGGGAAGATCAAACTAGAGAGATTTTTTTGAAGAAATTAACTTAAAATGAGGAATCTTTATCATCTTCATTTTTTTCTTCACCTCGATGATCTTCCTTGATTGTCTCAAGCTTTGGAAAATGAGAGAGTTTTGTTAACGAAACAACAAATGGTGGTGCCACTTCAATCCACGGCTTCCTGTTCACCATTTTTTTCGCCATTCTCGCGCTATGTGGCAAATTACCGGAGACACAAAACTCAACCAAGGTAGACATTTACTCTCTTTTTCTCTTGCAAAATTATGGAAGAAAAGAATATTAATAAACTTATAACTTTTAGAGCTTGCTGAATTTGCTGTGGAGTGTAAAGGTTATGAGAGTTTAAATAGGAGAGGAAATTAAATGAGTCTTGATATGAGAAAATATCAAAAGACAAGGGACAGTGAATGGACGGCGCTGTGGAATTCCACGTGTATAGAATTTCATAAATGATATAAGAAAACAACGAGACACCACTAGAAAGCAAAAGCTTGGCTTCTTGTGAATGATTAATTGGTGCAACGGCGAGCAGTTTCTTAGAAAATTGAGTCTTGCGTTCAAATGTCAAAGCCTAACTTCTTACGTGATTTTACCATAGCGATAATGATAGTCATTTATTATAAAAATTAAATTTTTTGCGAAACTAATTTTTATATTTGGTTATTATATGTATATCCTAAGATCAAGAACCAATCTTTCATTATTAAATAAACCGGAAGTCTTTGGCTAGTGCGCCGACCTATATAACAATATTTTATTATAACAGTAAAAAAAATATCAGAACAAGCGAAACTGTTACAGAGAGATTTAACTGTAGTGTTTGACTATTATATCATAGTATTTCTATTCTTCATAAATTACTATGCACTACGAGAAATATCCTCTCTTTTATTCTTTTTTCTTTTTCCCCTTTTTCAAATTGCCTATCCATTTCCATGTTTGATTATTGGATCAAAGAAAAAGAGATTCAATGCTCAAATTCAAGTCTTGTTTCTACTTGAAACCTTTAAAACTGACGTTTGTACAAATAGGACGATATATGTGAGACATACATAGAGAGAAAGATCTAGAATTTTAAAACTAATGAATATCTAACCAACTGCAGGTATTACTCCTTGTTCAACAGAAGCTAAGAACCTAGAAACACAAGAGGATGGAATACAGTCTTGTGGTGATATGAGTAGAGTTAATTTATGAAAAGTCTATGCATCCTCTGCTTCAAGCAATTTGTATTTTGGTGCCATTTGGCAATGTAGGTTGTATATCTATTAATGTTCAATAACTGGAGAACTAAATATATAGACCAAAGCAGCCCCTTAAACTGGCCCAATATTGGAATAGGTGTTTCATGCTGTCTATTTCCTCAAAAAGAGAGTTAACCCCACTTAATATTTGGACGGTGATTCCTTAATTAATTGCTCAATATAAAGGAAAATGATTGAATATAAAAAAAAAATGAAGTACCTTGGGTACATCGGATATTGGAAAAGTGGATAATTTTGCAAAAGCCTTTAAGACTTTAATGAGATTAACGGTAAAGTTCAGGGAGAAGAGAATAGAATTGTCAAGGGGATTGATGCATGAATAGGTGAGGCCGTGAGGGGTAGCTTAATCTCGTAACACTTCAAAAATGGAAGGAATGCCGCTCTTCGAGTAAAAACATTAAGAGTTAGTCAGTTTTCGGACGGGTCATTTCAAAATAGTTAGCATTTATAAAGTCATTGAAAAACTATT
Organism: Nicotiana glauca; assembly: GCA_026770625.1. NCBI lineage: Eukaryota > Viridiplantae > Streptophyta > Magnoliopsida > Solanales > Solanaceae > Nicotiana > Nicotiana glauca. The sequence goes on from MU700199.1 coordinate 168,761, forward strand.
TTGCTACAACACAGAAAGTTTCAGCATAATATACTGAAGATCAGTGCACATGTGTATGAACTTCCAGCATATTTTGCTGGAACTCCAACACGCGAAAAGTTCTAGTATAATATACTAGAGATTGAAGCACCAGTACTCCAAACTCCAGTATATTATGCTGGACCGGTATATTATACTGGAATATTTTTCCAGATTTTGAACAATATTTTTATTCAAATTTATCTTTACATAAAAAGTGACTAAATTTTGACTACTTTTAAAACTGTGGCTATTTTTGAATGCCCACTTATAAATCTGGCTATTTTTTAATTTCTCCCCATTTTGGAGGGCCAGAATTTGGAGAACTGTATTGAAAAATTGACAAATAATTTGAGAAAATTTCTTTAAAACTTTGTTTTACGATCAATATTTATTTATTTTTGGAGCAAAAGTACCCTCCGGAGCTTCTGAGCTAAAAATTTATCCCACTAGGGAAACTTTTAAAAATGTACTAAATTAAAGTTAATCAAGCACATTTTCCTTTTCGATCAATCATTCAATCTACTATGCCTCATATCAATCTCAATAGAATACTCAATATATCAATCTTTAATCAAGTGCTCAATTCATTCAAAATTGGTAGATGATTGTCGTAAAGGCAAATTAAGAATTTCCAAATCTAGAGGTTTAACACATCTCACACGCAGCCACCCTAAATATCGTCAAGTGCAAAACCTCAAAAACTAGCCATCAATTCAAGTTGTTATCACTTATATGGACCATTTACGGTAAAAATCGCACGGAGCACCCTATTTGGTCGCTCACATCTAACTTATACTCTTTCTTTTTTAAATTTTAACTTGTACCTACTTTTTAAACAACTTCAGTCCCCCTTCTCTTCCTCCTTCCAACACAAGAGATACATTGTGCAGTTCGCCAGTTACAAAAAAATAGAATCAGTAGATTGATTCTTTATTTTGAGATATCTATCTGTAATTCGTTGTTCAGTTAATTAGGTTGGAGAATTCTTCCATGGCTTTGTTCCTCAAAAACTGCAATAAAGAATCCTCCGTGAGAAACAAATAAGTATTTACCGACTAGTTAGGCACTTTAAATTTTGAATAAGAATTACCTTCGTGAACGCTGGTGGAGATAGGAATGAGAGGTGATGAGCTTGCACTGTGAAACTCAGGAAAATGGGATAATGAGGCTGCAGTTTCGTTGGTAGTGGAAATGGGACTCCTATGAGGCATAGCGATGGGATTATCTTGAGGCAAATTATCATTCTTAAAACACTCTAAGAAGGCTGAAGTTCGCCAGTTACAAACAAAAACTTCAGTTCTAGAGGTGAAGTTCGACAGTTACAAAATAAAAACTTCAGCTCCAGAGCGTTCGCCAATTACAAAATAAAAACTTCAGCTCTAGAGCTAAAGTTTGCACGTTACAAAATAAAAACTTCAGCTATAGAGTGTTCGCCAGTTATAAAATAAAAACTTCAGCATACTTGCTACTTCAGCCCCATATGTTGAAGTTACGCAAAAAAAGTGGATACGCTTACAATTTTCTTTGCAAAGCGGGCACAAGTTAAAACGTAACCTAAAAAGCGGGTATAGATGCAATTGCTCCCCATTTACTTCCAGCTTGTTCAGTTCTCGTAGGGTTATAAATATAATTGTATTCAAGGTGAATATCTATGTTTTAGAAAAATTTTAGGATTTGTTACTTTGTGGCTAAGTAACTTTATTTTTATAAATAGAGGGGTTCTATTCCATTGTAAATCATCCCAAATCAATAATTCTCTTTCTCTCTCTCTCTCTCTCTCTCTCTCTCTCTCTCTCTCTCTCTCTCTCTCTCTCTTTCTTTTCTTCTAAGGTCATTTGTTCTCATTGGCTCGAGGCTACCTTTATATTCATTGTCTTTTAACCTGTTCTTCATTACATAGCCTCAATATTGGCCGTAAAGAGCCTTACTTAATCATATTTAANTTATTATTTTATAACACGTTATCAGCACGAGACTCTAACTAATCGAGTAGAGGACGGTTGTTTTAATTTGGGATACGCACATGGTACTCAACTATTACATAATATTGAGCATGATGATGTCAATTGTTCCATAAAATTTCTTGAAGAATAAATTCTTTATTCTGTATTTATGGTAAGTATTTTATCTTATTTTTCTCTTTATATTCTTGAAATTATATAATTTGATTTTAAATACAAGTAAAGACAATAAATTTTGATTATAATTCTAATAGAGTTTGTAAAAAAATTATAAACACCTGAAGTGATAAAATTTCTATATCTTATCGTGATCAAATTCGTGTATAATTGTCAGTACAAGAAGTGAAAACTCGTCCTCTTGAAATTGCTTTATTCTTGTTTCCGTAAGAAAACGTAGTAGCAGTATATGATAGGTCTAAAAAAAGACAAAATTATTATCATGAAAGTATCAATGGATATGGGCGTGGTAATAGATGAAATTATAAGCATCATCATTGTGGTAATAAGAAATATAGGATTCTTAAAATAATCATTAACTTTCTTAAAATAATATGTGCCATTGAATTGACTTAACATTTTGTAAAGCACATTTTGATGATTATGGTTTATTCATGATGTGAATGTGTGTGACGACCCGGCCCGTCGTCACGTTAGTTACCGCCCCATTTTCCTCATATTATGATGCTCTATGTTTCAATATCAGTATTTGAGTCTATCGGGTAGAATTAAATTGGTTTTAGTTGGAAATAAGGCACTTAGTCTCTTAAAGGGGGGCTTATTTTGGAAAAGTCAACCGGAAGTTGACTATTTAGTTAGAGGGCTCGGATGTGAATTCCGGTGATTCGGTTAGCTTCGGGGGATGATCCGTGACTTAGGAGTGTGATCGAATTGAATTTGGAGGTCCGGTGTAGAATTAGGCTTGAATTGGCGAAGTTAGTATTTTGGCGAATTCCGGTTGGTAGGTGGGATTTTGATCCGGGGGTCGTAATAGAATTTCGAGAGTTACAGTAGCTCCGTTGGGTAATTTTGGATGTGCGGGTAAAATTTCAGGTCATTTGGAGGTGTTTTGGTCGGGTTTTTGATCGAATATGTGTTTTGGAAGTTTTGAAAAAACTTAGGCTTGAATCCGTGGTGAGTTGATGATTTTGGTGTTGTTTGGCGTATTTTGAGGATTGGAACAAGTTCGTAGGATGTTTTGGGTTATGTTGGTGTTTTTGGTTGAGGTCCTGGGGGCCTCGGGGTGATTTCGGATGATCAAATGAATCATTTTTGGACTTGTGTGATTGCTGGTTTTCCAGCTGTGGAGTTGCAGAGAATTTCTTCTTCGCGTTCGCGTAGTATGTGTCGCGAACGCGTAGATTTAAGTTTGGAGGTCAAGAAAATGTTCATCGCGTTCGCGTTGGGGCCACACGCTCGCGTAAGTTGAGGCATTGGTGCTTCGCATTCGCGGTGCTGGGAACGCGTTCGCGTAGAAGAAAAGTAGAGGGCCAGCCTGTGTGTTCAACGTGTTCGCGTTCAGAAGGCCGCGTTCACTTGGGTTCAGGGTCCAGGCCTTCGCGTTCGCGGGAGATTAGACGCGTTCGCGAAGGGCAATTTTGTCAGAGAAAAAATTTATGCATCGCAAACGCGAGAGTGGTCTCGCGTTCGCATAGAAGAAAAACTGCAGTCAGAAGAGTTTATTAAGGACATATCATCCGTGACCCATTTATTATTTCCTCCATTTTTGAACCACCTCAAGAGCTTTTTGGTGGAAATTGAAGAGGGTTTTGACGGGAATCAACCTTTAATTCTCGAAAAATTGGGTGAAAAATTGAAGAACTAGGGTTTGGGTTTTTGAAATGGAAATTTGGGATTTGAGGGAGTATTTGAACTCCAATTTTGGTAAATTTTATATGTACGGACTCGTGGTGAGACGAGAAATCCGGTGATATAAATTTCATAATTTTTCGAGAAATGGGCCCGGGGCTCGAGTTTTGCCAACTTCGTGATTTTTGTTAATTCTCGAGTCTTTTCGATTGGGTCATGTTCCCTTAGCCTATTGTGATGTATTCCTTATGATTTTGACCAAATTATATGCACGAGGAGGTTGATTTGCGAGGGAAGCGCAAGGCGAGCTAGGATTTCGTCCCGCTTGAGGTGAGTAATGGTTATAAATGATGTTCTGAGGGTTTGAAACCCCGTATTTGCACTGCGTGGTGCTATGTTGAGATGAGATACGCACTGTATGATGAGCGTGGTGTTGTTACCGCTGGGGATTCAGACTCGGTCCATCCCGATTGATGACTCTACTGTACTTTTATCTGAGACTAAATTAATATCAGGATATTTTGGGCTAGTTGCCATGTTTGGGGCCTTGTGCCGATCTATAGAACCCTTAGGGGGCATGTTGTGCTAGTTGACCTCACTTTACCGGTTGAAATCATACTCTCAGTCATATTCTTAACTCTAAAACATAATATGAATCGGCCTTGTAAATAGGCACTCCAAGTGAGGAATACCTGGGGTTGGGAGCCCTGTTTTAGCTGAGTGGGCCCGAGAGGCCAAGTCTATATTGACTGAGAGGGGGTCAAGGACCCCATAGTGAGGGTATATGAGATACACCGGATCGAGCTGCACGCCGCAGCAGTATATTTATATATACATATATGGATCGGACTGCATGCCACAGTGATATATTATATGGATTGGACTGCACGCCGCAGTGATATATTATATGGATCGGGCAGCACGCCGCAGTGACATAGTATATGGATCGGACTGCACGCCGCAGTATTATAGCGCTTGGGCTGTAGGAGCCCCTCCGGAGTCTTCACGCCCCCAGTGAGCGCAGTCGACTATTATTATCGGATCGGGCTGCACGCTGCAGCAGTATATATTATTATCGGATCGGGCTGCACGTCGCATTAGTATATATTATTATTGGATTGGGCTGCCTGCCGCAGCAGTATAGGTAAATTGCCGGACCTTGAGAGATATTCACCTGTTTTCCCTGCTTAGCTGTTGTGTACTATCTTTACTTTTGGTTATAGAACTGTGTAGTATTTTTACAAGAATTCTTACTTTCGGTCATTATTTATTGCTAGTACTCACTGAGTCGGAGTACTCACTTTACTCCCTGCACCTTGTGTGTAGATTCGGGTGCATCGCAGACTGAGGGAGGACTTATCTAGCTGATCAGCATTTCTTCGGGAGCATCGAGGTAGCTGCCTGACGTTCGCAGCCCTGATTCTTCCCTCCTAGCCTTATCTTTTATTATTTTGTTTCTTAGACAGTATTGTTAGGATGACACTCTGTATTAGAGGCTCATGGTCGTGACATCGGATCCTGTTATGGGCTTATGTTCCTTGTATTCTGTTGGATTTCAGTACATTTTCTCCGTATTTACAGCCTTTTGCATACTGGTTTGGTAATTTAATAACTGTGTTTAAACTCTTGAATTACCAATACTATTGGGGTAATTGTTGAATGGTTGGGCTTGCCTAACAAGGTGTTGGGTGCCATCACGACCAGGGTTTGGGTCGTGACAAGTTGGTATCTGAGCCTAGGTTACCTGGTCTCGCGAATCATGAGCCGGTTTAGTAGAGTCTCGCGGAACGGTACGAGGACGCCTGTACTTCTCCTTGGGAGGCTGCAGAACGAAAACTTCATATTCTTGAAATTATTGTCGTGCGACTGTTGATCCGAGAACTAAACTTCTGTATTCTATTCTCTCGCAGATGGCGATAACCCGTGCTACCAGACGTGGAGGAAGACCACCAGTACCATCCCCTCGAGGCCGTGGATGCGGTCGTGGTCGCGGTCGAGGCAGAGCAGCAGGGGCAGCACCTGTTGACCCACCAGTCGCCTCAGTTCAGGGCTAGACTCCAGTTGTTGATGTTCCAGCAGCACCTCTGCAGGCACCAACAGTGCCCATTGTGATTCCTGGTCTCCAGGAGACCTTGGCCCATATACTATCGGTTTGCACTGGCCTAGCCCAGGTGGTCTCAGCCACCACTACAGCAGCTACTTCTCAGGCAGGGGGAGGCAGTCAGACCCCCGTTGCTCGCACACCCGAGCAGGTGATGCAGGGTTTGCAGACACCGGGAGCAGCTCCAGCTCAGCCGGTGGTACCAGTCCAGGATTTTGTGGTTCCAGCTATGCCAGACGATGAGCATCATTGCCTCGAGAGGTTTAGTAGGTTTCAGCCTCTAGTTTTCAGTGGTGCTCAGGGCGAGGATGCCCAGGGTTTTCTGGACAAGTGTCAGCATATGCTTCAGACGGCAGGGATTTTGGAGTCCAGCGGGGTGGCATTCACTGCATTTTAGTTCACTGGGGCTGCCTTCACATGGTGGGAGGCATATGAGTGGCGTAGGCCGGCAGGCGCAGCGCCTTTGTCATGGCAGGAGTTCTCCACTGTCTTTTTGGAGAAGTGGGTACCACGATCTCAAATGGAGGAGCTGCGTAGGCAGTTTGAGTGGTTTCGATAAGGAGACATGACTGTGACCCAGTATGAGGCGAGATTTTCTAAGTTAGCCTGTCATGCCTCATGGATGGTTCCAACCGATAGTGAGAGGATCAAGAGGTTTGTAGATGGACTTAACTATCACCTTCATATTCTGATGACTCGAGAGAGAGTCTTGGGTATTTCCTTTGAGGATGCAGTTGATATTGCTCATGATATTGAGTTGGCTCGCCGTCAGGATAGAGAGGAGAGGGAGGCCAAGAGGCCTCGAGGTTCTGGTAGCTTCAGCAGTGCCTCGTCTAGGGGTCAGTTCCAGCAGAGTAGAGGTCGATCATTCAGGCCTCCTCAGACAGCCCGCTCTGAGTATTGCGGATCATCTTCTGGTCTAGGTTATCAGGGCTCTCAGCAGAGTCAGCCATCTCTTAGTGCACTTCTAGCGCAGAGTTCGTCTCATGCCCTATCTGTTCATGGTTTATCCCAGCCGAGTGCATCAGCTAGCCACTCTAGCGCGAGGGATTCCCTTCAGTCCCAGTTCCCAGCACCTGGGAGTTGCTACGAGTGTGGAGAGTTCGGGCATATGCGGAGGGAGTGTCCTCGCCGTGCAGCCAGTTTATCTCAGCAGAGGGGCCAGCCCTCATCTTCTGGCCCAGTATCTTCAGCACCCGCCCCACCAGCTAGGGGTGAGGGACAGGCAGCTAGGGGCCGCCCTAAAGGGGAAGACCGATCGGGTAGTGGTCAGGCTCGATTCTATGCTCTTCAGGGACGGTCAGATGTTATTGCTTCGAATGCTGTTATCACATGTATTATTTCAGTCTGCCACAGGGATGCCTCAGTTTTATTTGATACCGATTCTACTTATTCCTATGTATCTTCATACTTTGCTCATCATTTAGGTATGACCCGAGGGTGTCTTGCTTTACCTGTGCACTTATCTATCCCGGTGGGCGATACTATTGTTGTGGACCATGTATATCAGTCCTGTCTTGTTACTATTGGGGGTCTGGACATCGGAGTTGACTTGTTGTTGTTGAGCATGGTATATTTTGATGTTATTCTGGGCATGGATTAGCTATCTCCGTGCCGTGCTATTCTAGACTGTCACGCCAAGACAGTCACATTGGCTATACCGGGTGTTTCGAGAATTGAGTGGCATGGCATGAATGACTATGTTCCCAGTAGGTTGATTTCCTTCCTTAAGGCCCAGCGGATGGTTGAGAAAGGTTTTCTATTGTATTTGGATTTTGTGAAAGATGTTGGAGCTGAGACTCCTAGTCTTGATTCTGTTCCCATTGTGAGGGATTTTCCCGATGTGTTCCCAGCGGACCTGGCGGGCATGCCACCGGATAGGGATATTGATTTCGGTATTGATCTGGTGTCGGGCACGCAGCCTATCTCTATTTCTCCCTATCGTATGGCACCAGCTGAGTTAAAGTAGTTGAAGGAGCAGCTTCAGGAACTCCTAGATAAGGGGTTTATTCGTCCTAGTGTATCACCGTGGGGTGCACCAGTCCTATTTGTGAAGAAGAAGGATGGAACAATGAGAATGTGTATTGACTACAGGCAACTGAACAAAGTAACAGTGAAGAACAAGTATCCTCTACCCCGTATTGATGATTTGTTTGACCAGCTTCAGGGGGCAAGGGTATTCTCCAAGATTGATCTCTGTTCAGGCTATCACCAGCTGAAGATTAGGGATTCTGATATTATGAGAATGGCTTTAAGGACGAGATATGGGCACTATGAGTTTCTTGTTATGTCTTTTAGGCTGCCTAATGCCCCAGCCGTGTTCATGCATCTGATGAACAGCGTATTTCGGCCGTATCTGGATTCATTTGTGATTGTTTTTATTGATGATATCCTGGTGTACTCGCGTAGCCAGGAGGAGCATGCTCAGCACTTGAGAGTGGTACTACAGAAATTGAGAAAGGAGAAGCTTTATGCAAAGTTTTCCAAGTGTGAGTTTTGGCTTGGGTCAGTGGCTTTCCTGGGGCACGTGGTGTCCAGTGATGGTATTCAGGTTGATCCGAAGAAGATAGAGGCGGTGCAGAGCTGGCCTTGACCGACCTCAGCCACGGAGATTCGTAGTTTCCTTGGGTTGGCAGGGTACTATCGCCGGTTTGTTCAGGGATTTTCTTCTATTGCATCGCCCTTGACCAAGTTGACTCAAAAAGGTGCTCCATTTGTGTGGTTCGAGGAGTGCGAGGAGAGTTTTCAGAAGCTCAAGACAGCTTTGACCACGGCTCCAGTGTTGGTATTGCCATCAGCTTCAGGTTCTTACACTGTGTATTGTGATGCTTTGAGAGTTGGGGTCGGATGTGTGTTGATGCAGGAGGGAAGAGTTATTGCATATGCTTCTCATCAGCTGAAGCCACATAAAAAGAACTACCCTATACTTGATTTGGAGTTGGCTGCTATAGTTCATGCTTTGAAGATTTGGAGGCATTACTTACATGGCGTATCTTGTGAGGTGTATACTGATCATCGCAGCCTTCAGTATCTGTTCAAACAGAAGGATCTTAATTTGAGGCAGCGGAGGTGGCTAGAGTTACTCAAGGACTATGATATTACCATATTGTATCACCCGGGGAAGGCCAATATGGTGGCCGATGCTTTGAGCCGGAAGGCGGTCGGTATGGGAAGCTTGGCATACATTCCAGTTGGGGAGCGGCCGTTTGCAGTTTATGTCCAGGCTTTGGACAATCGGATGGTGAGATTAGACATTTCAAAGCTCAGTCGGATATTGGCTTGTGTGGTATCTCGATTTTCCTTATATGACCGCATCAGAGAGCGCCAGTATGATGATCCGCATTTGCTTGTCCTTAAGGATAGAGTTCAGTATGATGATGCCAGATATGTGTCTATTGATGATGATGGTGTGTTGAGGATGCAGGGCTGGATTTGCGTGCCCAATGTGGATAGGCTTCAGGAGTTGATATTGGAGGAGGCCCACAGCTCGCGGTATTCTATTCATCCAGGTGTCGTGAAGATGTATCAAGATTTGAGACAGCATTACTGGTGGAGGAGAATGAAGAAGGATATTGTGAGTTATGTAGCTCGGTGTCTCAACTGTCAGCAGGTCAAGTATGAGCACCAGAGGCCCGGTGGTGTACTTCAGCGCATGGTTATTCTCGAGTGGAAGTGGGAGAGGATTAATATGGATTTTGTGGGTGGTCTCCCTCGAACAGCGAGGAAGTTTGATTCAATTTGGGTGATTGTGGATCGGCTGACAAAGTCCGTGCACTTCATTCCGGTGTGTACCACCTATTCTTCGGAGCGGTTAGCAGAGATTTTCATCCGGGAGATTGTTCGATTGCATGGGATACCATTTTCCATTATCTCAGATAGAGGTACTCAGTTTACTTCCCAGTTTTGGAGGACTTTTCAGTGGGAGTTGGGTACACAGGTAGAGTTGAGCACAGCATTTCATCCTCGGACGGATAGACAGTCCGAGCGTACTATTCAGATATTGGAGGACATGTTGCGTGCCTGTGTTATTGATTTTGGAGGTTCTTGGGCTGAGTTCTTACCACTTGCAGAGTTTGCTTACAACAACAACTATCAGTCCAGCATTCAGATGGCACCGTACGAGGCTTTATATGGGAGACGGTGTAGATCCCCGGTTGGTTGGTTTAAGCCCGACGAGGCTAGTTTATTGGGGACAGAGTTGGTGCAGGATGCCTTAGATAAGGTAAAGGTGATCCAAGAGAGACTTCGAACAACTCAATCGCATCAGAAGAGTTATGCGGACCAGAAGGTTCGAGATGTATCTTATATGGTGGGAGAGAAGGTCTTGTTGAAGGTTTCGCCTACGAAGGGCGTCATGCGGTTTGGGAAGAAACGGAAGCTGAGTCCGAGGTTCATTGGGCCTTTTGAGATTCTTAGGAGGATTGGGGAGGTGGCCTATATGCTTGCTTTGCCACCCAGCTTGTCGGGGGTTCATCTGGTATTCCATGTATCCATGCTCCGGAAGTATGTTGGGGACCCGTCTCATGTGTTGGACTTCAGTACAGTTCAGTTGGATGATGACTTGACATATGATGTGGAGCCAGTGGCTATTTTGGGTTATCAGGTTCGGAGATTGAGATCAAAGGATATAGCTTCGGTGAAGGTACAGTGGAGAGGTCGGCCCGTGGAGGAGGCCACGTGGGAGACCGAGCGGGAGATGCGGAGCAGATATCCTCACTTGTTTGACACTTCAGGTATGTTTCTTGACCCGCTCGAGGACGAGCGTTTGTTTTAGTTGGGGAGTAAGTGACGACCTGGCCCATCGTTACGTGAGTTACCGCCTCATTTTCCTAATATTATGATGCTCTATGTTTCAATATTAGTATTTGAGTCGATCGTGTAGAATTAGATTGGTTTTAGTTGGAAATAAGGCACTTAGTCTCTTAAAGGGGAGCTTGTTTTGAAAAAGTCAACCGGAAGTTGACTATTTAGTTAGAGGGCTCGGATGTGAATTTGGTGATTCGGTTAGCTTCGGGGGATGATTTATGACTTAGGAGTGTGATCAGAATTGAATTTGGAGGTCCGGTGTAGAATTAGGCTTGAATTGGTGAAGTTAGTATTTTGGCAAATTCCGGTTGGTAGGTGAGATTTTGATCCAGGGGTTGGAATGGAATTTTGAGAGTTGCAGTAGCTCCGTTGGGTAATTTTGGATGTGCAGGTAAAATTTCAGGTAATTTGGAGGTGTTTTGGTCGGGTTTTTGATCGAATGTGTGTTTCGGAAGTTTTGAAGAAACTTAGGCTTGAATCCGTGGTGAGTTGATGATTTTGGTGTTGTCTGGCGTGTTTTGAGGATTGGAACAAGTTCATAGGATGTTTTGGGGTATGTTGGTGTTTTTGGTTGAGGTCTGGGGGCCTCGGGGTGATTTCGGGTGATCAAACGGATCATTTTTGGACTTGTGTGATTGTTGGTTTTCCAGCTGTGGAGTTGCAGAGAATTTCTTCTTCGCGTTCACGTAGTATGTGTCGCGAATGCGTAGAGTTAAGTTTGGAGGTCAGGAAAATGTTCATCGCGTTCGCGTTGGGGCCACTCGTTCATGTAAGTTGAGGCATTGGTACTTCGCGTTCGCGGTGCTGGGAACGCGTTTGCATAGAAGAAAAGTAGAGGGCCAGCCTGGGTGTTCAACGCGTTCGCGTTCAGAAGGCCGCGTTCGCTTGGGTTCAGGGGCCAGGCCTTCGCGTTCGCGGGAGATCAGACGCATTCGCGAAGGGAAATTTTTTCAAAGGAAAAATTTATGCATCGCGAACGCGAGAGTGGTCTCGCGTTCGCATAGAAGAAAAACTGGAGACAGAAGGGTTTATTAAGGACATATCATCCGCGACCCATTTATCATTTCCTCCATTTTTGAACCACCTCAAGAGCTTTTTGGTGGAAATTGAAGAGGGTTTTGACGGGAATCGATTGGAGGTAAGTCTCGTGACCTAGAAATGCTATTTTGTTGAAGAATCAACCTTTAATTCTTGGAAAATTGGGTGAAAATTTGAAGAACTAGGGCTTGGGTTTTTTAAATGGAAATTTGGGATTTGAGGGAGCATTTGAACTCCGATTTTGGTAAATTTTATATGTACGGACTCGTGGCGAGACGAGAAATCCGGTGATGTAAATTTTGTGATTTTTTGAGAAGTGGGCCCGGGGCTCGGGTTTTGCCAACTTCGTGATTTTTGTTAATTTTCGAGTCTTTTCAATTGGGTCATGTTCCCTTAGCCTATTGTGATGTATTCCTTGTGGTTTTGACCAGATTCTACACACGAGGAGGTTGATTTGTGAGGGAAGCGTAAGGCGAGCTAGGATTTCGCCCGGCTTGAGGTGAGTAATGGTTATAAATGATGTTCTGAGGGTTTGAAACCCCGTATTTGCACTACGTGGTGCTATGTTGAGATGAGATACGCGTCGTATGATGAGCGTGGTATTGTTACCGCTGGGTATTCGAACTCGGTTCATCCCGATTGATGACTCTACTGTACTTTTATCTGAGACTAAATTAATATCAGGATATTTTGGGCTAGTTGCCATGTTTGGGGCCTTGTGCCGATCTATAGAACCCTTAGGGGGCATGTTGTGCTAGTTGACCTCACTTTACCGGTTGAAATCATACTCTCAGTCATATTCTTAACTCTAAAACATAATATGAATCGGCCTTGTAAATAGGCACTCTAAGTGAGGAATACCTGGGGTTGGGAGCCCTGTTTTAGCTGAGTGGGCCCGAGAGGCCAAGTCTATATTGACTGAGAGGGGGTCAAGGACCCCATAGTGAGGGTATATGAGATACACCGGATCGAGCTGCACGCCGCAGCAGTATATTTATATATACATATATGGATCGGACTGCATGCCACAGTGATATATTATATGGATTGGACTGCACGCCGCAGTAATATATTATATGGATCGGGCAGCACGCCGCAGTGACATAGTATATGGATCGGACTGCACGCCGCAGTATTATAGTGCTTGGGCTATAGGAGCCCCTCCGGAGTCTTCACGCCCCCAGTGAGCGCAGTCGACTATTATTATCGGATCGGGCTGCACGCTGCAGCAGTATATATTATTATCGGATCGGGCTGCATGCCGCAGTAGTATACACTATTATTGGATCGAGCTGCCCGCCGCAGCAGTATAGGTAAATTGCCGGACCTTGAGAGATATTCACCTGTTTTCCCTGCTTAGCTGTTGTGTACTGTCTTTACTGTTGGTTATAGAACTGTGTAGTATTTTTACGAGAATTCTCACTTTCGGTCGTTATTTATTGCTATTACTCACTGAGCCGGAGTACTCACTTTACTCCTTGTACCTTGTGTGCAAATTAAGGTGCATCGCAGACTGAGGGAGGACCTATCTAGCTGATCAGCATTTCTTCGGGAGCATCGAGGTAGCTGCCTGGCGTTCGCAGGCCTGATTCTTCCCTCCTACCCTTATCTTTTATTATTTTGCTTCTTAGACAGTATTGTTAGGATGACACTCTGTATTAGAGGCTCATGGTCGTGACACCGGATCCTGTTATGGGCTTATGTTCCTTGTATTCTGTTGGTTTTCTGTACATTTTCTCCCTATTTATAGCCTTTTGCATACTGGTTTGGTAATTAAATAACTGTGTTTAAATTCTTGAATCACCAATACTATTGGGGTAATTGTTGAATGGTCGGGCTTGCCTAAGAAGGTGTTGGGCGCCATCACGACCAGGGTTTGGGTCGTGACAATGTGACAACATGTGATTTATAAATACATATTCATTCTTGGAAGAATATGAACGTGCTACTGGTACCACACTCACCTCTAGAAGGAATTTTGAGATGATATAAGAAAATAATGTCATTATTATGACATGAATGGTCATTGGTCACGTACGACAAAATATTTTGGTAATGTGGTTATCAAAGGATAACAACAATGTAAGAAACAGATATTGCATATAATATTGATCATGACTATAATGGTATAACTTTCTCTTTAAAAGAGATATTCACCATCTTGATATTGATGAATATGTGGTAGTACCAAATTAATTGAGAACTCTGAAAGAGCTAATTATTACTATTTTGGAGGAATAAGATTATTATCAATAAGGCATTGTGTTTTAGAAAGTTTCAAAGAAACTTATTGAGTTTCTAAAGAATTCGCGAAAACGATTGGTTATGTTGAGACTATAAATAATCAGAAGATTTAATATCTTTATATGACTACAAATGTAGCGGGGTAATATGCAAATGAAAACTACCCGTTTTATTGCCTGATTTGTACTACATAAATTAAAAATATGGTGAAATTACATGATGCAGTAAACTGAATGTTTATTGATATAAAACTCATATCATAATAAACTTGGAGTATTTTTATAATTGCACACGTCATGGTTTAAAATTGAAGTTTATCAATATTGATAATTTATTCAGCTGGCACAATTGATTTAGCCATGTTAATTTAAGTATGATGTGCAAAAATAAAAGAGAATTCACATGGGTAAATATTAAAGAACTAGAAAGTTCTTTACGAATTCTTTTATGTTGGTTGTGCTCATTAATTAATAGACCAACTAACATTGGGGTTGAATCCCATGGTGAATACTGATAATATCAAAGGTGAATACGGGCTCATTCACTTGCCATGTATACCACATGAAATTTCGCATTTGCGAGCAGTGGGCTGGGGATGGATCTTTCACATTTGTGAGATTTAGGGTCGCAATTTAGGGCTGTGCATAATTTGGTAAATACCGAATTACCGTACCGAAACCAAAAATTTTGGTATTTGGTATTCGGTATGCTATTTGATTTAAGTTTTAACAAATATTGGTATTAGGTATGGTATTTGGTATTTTAAAATGAAATACCAAAATACCGATACCGTACCGAAATATATATTATATTACACAATACACATATTATTAATTATAACAAAATTATAAAAATCTAAAATTTTATTTTCCTTTATTCTCTAAGTTCATCAATTAACTCTAATGAAGTAACAAGATAATTCTAATGATCAAATATATTCTTTTATGTACCGTTTTCTCTCTCTAAGTTGATATTTGCTAGTTTTAAGCAAAACTTTTATCAACAAATAGTTAGTTTTGAACTTTTGAGCACTTTAATTTAGAATGTTACAATCTATGACTATATATGCACTAGTTAGCATTCAAACCGAATAAATCGAAGTTACCAAACCGAATAAATAGAAACTGAAAGGAAAAAAACCGAACCATACCGAATTTAATTAGGTACAATATTGGTATTGCATTTTAAGAAACCAAAAATACCGAACCGAAATATCTAAATACCGTACCGGACCAACCGACGAACACCCCTATCGCAATTGTGATCCCCTCAGGTTTGCATTTGCGAACATTTCGTTCGCATTAGCGAAGGCAACAGGAATGTTCAATCCTCGCATTTGCGAAGATTTATCTGCATTTGCGGGTTGACAATTGTGAATGCCAGGTCGCATTTGCGACACCTGCACCTTATCAAAATTTGTATATGACATGATTTTTTTTCATTCTTCAAAATTTCAAAACTAGAATACCCTAGAGTCGATTTTTCCAAGAACTCTTCTTCCCCAATTCATTGGTAAGTAATTCTAACATATTTTCTTTCAATCTTCCATTACATTTCATAGATTTTCAACCTAAAATCTAATGTTTTCATGGTAGAAATTGAGGTTTTGGGTAGAATTAGGGAATTTTGTAAAATTGGGATTTAGACCTCAAATTGAGGTCAGATTTCAAAACAAATTACATAATCGGGCTCGGGGGTGAATGGATAATCGGATGTGTGTTCAAATTTCGGGTTTGGACCAAGCGGGACGGGAGTTGACTTTTGTTGGCTTTTTCAATAATGACCTAGATTGATTTTTTTGTAATCGTGGATAATTACTAAGGCTTATTTTGAATCGTTTGGTTGGTAATTTGCTAGATATTGTTGGTCCAGACGCTTGTTTGAAAGGAAAAGATGTGGTTGAGCTTTGAGTTGGTCTTTGGAGCAAGGTAAGTGTTGATTTTAACCTTCACTTGAGAGAATTAGTGACCCTCGGATTATGTGCTATGTGAATTTCATGTGTTGCGGCGTATATGCAAGGTGACGAGTGCCTATACACTAGTGCTATTCATTCGGATCAGATATCCAAAATCCGAACCGATCCATTCGATTTCGAATTTCGAATTTCGGATTGGATCGGATTTCGAATTGTGTTTATTAAAATTTTGGATTTCGGATCGGATTCAGATTGGTATATTTTAATCCGATCTGATCCGAAATCTGAAATCATTAAGCAATGTATAAATACTACACTTTAATTTCGGATAGTCAGTACTTCCTTTACATCTTCCTCCAAGTTATTACCTTTGCAATTGCTAGATTTAGCTATATTGGCACCATAGTACTCTCATAATTGCATAAACATGAATTTTTCTTAATGTCGTGCTTATTTTACAAAGAAAATACACATATTAGTTTGCAACTTTGACGCACAATAATATCTGAAATCCGATCCAAACTTTAAAATTCGATCCGATATAATTTGGATCAGATTCGGATTGCATTTTCTAGAATCCGAAATTCAAAATCTGAATCTGAAATGTACTAAATCCGATCCAATCCGATTCATGCACGGCCCTACTATACACCGCCGAATTACTTGTTTTTCCTGATTTTTCGTTTTTCCACAATTATCTCCTGCCCTATCTTAAATGTTATATGCCTAAATGCCTTCCATGCTTATTTGCTACCTATTAATCAGTGTTCTTTCCTATTAAAGATATTAGATCTTTTCATAGTTCCATGATTTCTTCTATTTACTTTAATTGACTTACTTGTACCTTCTAATTGTCATTTACCGAACCCATCTTGTTGTGTAGTACTACTTATGTGAATTCCCTTGTTGTATAAGGTTTCCTTTCTGATACAACATTGTATTCATTGATTGCAGAGATTCTTGTGATTTGAATTTTTGAGTTGACTGTACTCATTGAGTATCTGATACTGATATGGTGGGATCGAGTTGCACGCCGCAACATGTGAAATAAGGGTGGGTTGATATGGTGGAATAAGGGTGAACTTGTAGTGAGATGATGGGATCGAGTTGCACGTCGCAACAGGTGGAATAAAGGTGGATTGGTACAGTGAAATAAGAGTGAATTATGATACTTGTATTGTTATATGGTGGGATCGGGTTGTTGCAGCATATATATATATATATATATATATATATATATATATATATATATATATGGAGTAGTCTGTATTGTACGGTAGGACCAGGTTGCGCGTCACAACAACCTATGTGTTATATATGCAAAAATTATATAAATTTTATACACTTTTTCAGCTATCCGATGTAAATAATTTTTGACACAAGCTAAAAATGATAATATCCCATATCCCCCCATATTTTAACAGGTTAGAATCACCTTAAAAGTTTATTTGGACAAATTTCAAAAATCATCTTAATTTGAGAAGTATTTTTTTTTCTTCAAAAATACTTCTAAGTGTATTTTTCTTAAAAGTGCTGATTAGATAAGCACTTTCGGAGGAAGCTATCTTTTTCTCTTTCTTCTTAAAGAGTGACCAAACACTTCAACATTGAAAGAAAGCATTTTTCAAAAAAAACTAAGTGCTTTTGGCTCTGGAGAAGAAACAATTTCTGTTCATGATGAGATTTTACATCACACTACTGTTCTTTTATATACTCCATTAAAATAATACATTCAAGAAATGGCCCAGACAGTAAGATCTTCAATCAAGCTCTAGTACATGAACAATGGATCTTCACTGTTAACCAAAACTTAACTTGTTTTACAAACCAAAACTAAACAACTTTGTTAGCACGTCTTTCTCAACGAGTATTCAGCAGCCTACATCATAATAAGTAAACGCTAATCAATGGAACCCCTAAGAAAAGAGCTAGCACACAAACTCAGAAGCAACACGTAGGATTCAAGAACTGGACACAACAACTCATTTCAATTGTGATTTTACTACACATATCAAGGTCAAATATTAATGCAAGTAACTGACAGATATAACCCCCTACGAATCCAGTCCCACCCAAGACCCTCTCAGAAGAAACATGCACAACCTAGGAACCGATTTCATATTAGAAGGTAATTAATGTCAGAGTTGATTCACTAAAGATAAACTGTTTTTAAGTCGACACAACATCCAGAGCAGTAATGTAACACTCAGATCTAGATATAGTGAAGTTTGAAGTGTATGAAGGCCTACGGTAAAATCAAAAATTGCAATGGAGAAGTTATCTTCACAGCTATACGAGCATTTGGTGTACAGGTAAAATACAATATAACGTGCATAGCCAGTGCATAACAACTAACAGAAACAGTTGAGTACTCACATCTTATATACCGTGCTTTGACACAGGATAATAATCATCAGAAACTGAAGAGTACTCAAGAAGCACATTCTAAAGCAATTTAGACAAGAAATCGAAATAGGAACTGATAGATTGGTGGAAATGTCATGCCCAATACATTCACATGTTAAAGATCCACACTTGAACAAGTTTACTCTACTAAATTTTAGGCTTGACTGCACAAACAGCCAAAGCAAGGCAAAAGGAGAAGTTACAATTATTATATCCTACAAGACAAGAACCACAGGGTACATCTTTATGGGTCTGTTAAGCTCATTCGAATGTTCAAAGTTGATATTGGGCATAGGATCTACTCTAGATGCTACCGAGTTCTGGCACCGAAACATATCATTTCTAAAGAGATACCTACAATGTTCACACTCTAAAAATTAACCTTATAACTAATGTATGCACAAATAATTCACTCACATTAGCAGAAACAATTTAAAGTTAAAAAGTATACCAACATCTTTAATAAAATCCGAGCGACAATCAGATATGATAATCATCCAAAATATTATAATAATGCCAAATAAAAACCAACACTTTTTTCCAAAAATTTTCCAAAGAGAGTATTCTCATCATGATATGATATCAAATCAAAATTATCCTCTGATAAAATCTCTCTGAAAATCCAAAACGACACAAATTCAAATTTTAAAACTGCTATATCGCGAGAATTTCAGAATTTAACCTCCTTAATCCAGAGGAATTTCGACATCACCATCATCAATCTCCTGCTGCAAATCCTTAGGATCCTTTCCATCAACAGTACAACCAACAGAAACACAAGTCCCCAAAATCTCCTTCACAGTTCCAGCCAAATCCTTAGCCATAGATCTCGGCTTCATCACTTTAGCAATCTCAATCACATCATCAAGCGATATATTCCCATTGTGCTTGATGTTCTTCGTCTTTTTGCGATCTCTCTCCGGCTCCTTCAATGCCTTGATGACGAGCGCCGCAGCGGACGGTACGACAGAGACTTTAGCTTGACGGTTCTGAACGGTGAGTTTCACAGTGACTCGGAGACCCTTCCAGTCCTTTGCGGTTTCCTTTGCGATGTCTTCTCCGATTTTCTTAGGGGAGAGACCGAGTGGACCGATTTTTGGGGCGAGTGAACTCGCTGCTCCGACTTCACCTCCGGTGACCCGGACGAAAACTTCGACGACCTGAGAGGGATCGAACTTTGGCGGCATTTTGTCAAGCAGAGGAAAGTTGAGCCTAGGGTTTTGGTGAGCTTTGTGGATGGAAATGAGGGAAAATTAGAGTTATAAACCTAGGGTTTTTGCATAGCTTATGCTGAAATGTCATGGTTACCCTTTATGGGCTTGTATTGAGTTATTTCAGATTTTGGGCTAACATAGTTTCTGCAAATGTATACAGCTAATGTTAGATTTTGTCCATATTTTGAACATTATCCAAATATATTCCTCAAAAAAATTTCCTTTCCGGACAATGTTATAGTCGGGTTTAATTGTTGCTCATACAGCTCGCAAAATAGTAGACTGTGGTCTATACTTGTAATTACTTATCTATCTATAATATTTATATCTATCTATATCTATATCTATTTATCTATCTATATATTATTATAAAAATATGAATAAAATATTGCATTACAAAAATAACCTTTTAATATTAAGTATAATAATTCATAATAAAAGGACATAATCGGAATTCTAGACATTAGCCTTGTAATCCTATTAATTTTAGGACAAAATATCAGACGTTAGAATCCTATTCCTACATGATTACCTTTAGAAATTAGATTTTATTCTTTTTATTTTTTAAAACGATATTTTTTTCAATATTCATTACTACTGAAATTCATATATAAAGAATGAAATTTACACTAGCAATGTGAGCACACTTCGTTTATGAAAAATCCAAGAGTCTCATTAACAAGACTTTTCATAAATATCCAAAATTTACCTTCTTATATTTAAATATTATTAAATAATTAAATAAGGTACATTTCAATTATTTAGAAGGTTCTTTCGTCAATTTAACTTTTAACTTTTGAGGTTGTCACTTTTTATAATGGCACATGATGGTTTAAATATTTATTTATTTGAAGGAATAATAAAATTTAATTAAGGAGAGAAATTTTATATATAATAATAAAACAATCATCTAAAGCATAATAACTAACAATAAAAGGACATAATCGAAATCTTACACATTAACCTTGTAATCCTATTAGTTTTAGGACATAATATATACTACACGTCAAGAATCCTACATGATTACCTTTAGAAATCCCATTAGTATTATTATGTTCGGGCATAAATATAAAATACTACATATTAGCATGTAAACCTAATACCTTTAGGAACATGTTAGATTTTTTATTAATAAAATTATTTTTGGGATATGGACATATTTTTAGCCACGTAATCCTATTACTTTTATGATATACTTCTTTAAAAAATTATATTACTAATTTAATTTGAAAACGCATTATATTGTCCAAATTCATTTAGAAACGGGAGAGCCTATATTATTATAAAAGTACGAATATAATATTGATAGACCAAAATTGCGCTAAAATATTAAACAAAAGAACTCATAGGGAAATGACATAGTTGTAATAACTTATTTTTTTGGATTATAATAACTTCTATGTTAATATTTAAAATATTTAAGATTTTAAGATTAATACAATCTTGTCTATTGAATTCTTATTAAAAATATGTATGAAGGTTTAATAAGATCAGTTTCATAAGAATCCTCCATATTAGTAATACATTACCAGTCTATAAAATTAAATACAAAAAAATTAGAATAAATGCTAAACGGACTGTATAAAGTGTTAAAATTGAGAGAAAAATTCATATGGTAATATATCATTATATTATATTTGTACTACTTTCCTATCAAATAATATTTTTTTATTATTACTTTTTTTTGTAATATAGAAAAATATACACAATTATTAAAGAACAACTAAGAAACTTTTTAGAAAATAAATATGTGAGAGAAGAAAGAAAAAGGTTGGTAAGAGACAATACCACTAATGATTTTGAAACATAAAGATCAAAAAGTGGAATGTCAGATCGATCTTTTTATTCTTAATAAAATTTATGGTGGATAAAATTATAATTACAGTTAAATATTCAAACATCAGATGAAATAATATTAAGAATCTAAATTAACAGAAAATAAATTATATATAATGTTAATACCAATTATTCAAATCTTTCAATTAATTATTTGGCAAGAGAATCCAATTAAATTATTTTTTAAATTCATCATATGAGTAAAATTATTTTTCAAGTAAAAAAAAACACTTAGGGTACATAAATTTATTCCATAAAAAGAGTATTCGAGATTAGAAAAACAGATCACAAAGTAAAAAAGATTAGTATAATATTAAGAATGCCATACAACCATTTGAGTAAGCACAATCAAAGCTAAATCCTGAACAAGAATAAGCTTTCAAGACTATATTATAAAAAGTCGACTCTGGTATAGCGAGATTATCCTTTATAGATGCCTCCGACGAAATCGAAATAATATTCTTAGGTCATACATTACTTGCAAATGTCAGATCAAGAGGCATGATATTGTTAGAAATAAGAACAAGTGGTATACCAGCAACGATTTTATTATGAGGTCGTACAACTCACTTTAGATTTGATATACCTCTTCAAATTTCTGAAATAACCATCACAAACATATCAAAGCAAAACAATAGTGCTAAATTTATAAGTAAAGCAAAAGTGATAGTATTTGATGAAGCGTATTTGGCTAAGCGTCAAACGATCGAAACAATGCCCAGAGTTTTAGAGATATATTGAATATCGATGAACCGTTTGGTGGAAAAGTAATAGTTTGGGAGGTAATTTCTGTCAAGTACGATAAGTAGTTTCAAAATTGACCAAAGCAGAAATTGTAAAATCTAGCTTGCCAGAATTATACTTATGACCTCAAACGAAAAATATTCAAATGACAAGAAATATAAAAGTAAGAACAGATCCAACATTCAGTGACTTCTTGCTTCGTGTCGGAAACGAAGAAGGGCATCCAATAAAAGATGATTTGGTTCTTCTAGAACACTTGGTTATCAACCCCAATGGTAATAGTAGTGCATTTAATAAGGAAAATATTTTCATCACTAGATTAAAACGCAATTTATGAGGATTACATAATAGAAATTAAAGAGCTATCTTAGCTAGCAGAAATGAATTTATTGATCAACTAAATAAAAGGTTGATTGCTAAGTTTTATGCTAAAAATAAAATATTTTTTGGTTTTGACTCATCAAAAGATGATACCAACAATTACTACCAAGAAAAATACTTAAATACTTCAATACAAAATGACCTTCTACCGTACATATTTATTGTCAAGTTCATTATTTCTTACGTATATTAGTGTGACCACATATATAATAGACTAAGTTGAAATTGATCTTTTATTGCATATAGGTTGATTTTGAAAAAAAAAAATATGCCCCTCATGCCTGAAAACTTAGATCCCCTGAATAGCTTATGTACGTACGGTATATAGAAGTTTTGACAATAACGTCATATATGTAGAACTTATGATACTGGTCAATTGCTTCTAAGTATGTGTTTATCCCTGAATTCAACTTTCGTCTTCCGAAACTAAAGAATATCCTTCTAAATTTGTGTGAAAATAATTTTCAGTATGTTTGTGTTTTGTAGTTATAATAAATAAACCACAAGGACAAACATCCTAAATATTGGGCTATATTTACCATAATATGTTTTCTTATGTGAATAACTATATGTTGCACTTTCAAAAGAGATATCAATGTCGACAACAAGAGTTTTGGTTATGGCAGAATAACCAAAGTATTATAAGGAAACATATACAAAAAACACTGTCTATAAAGAAGTGTTCGGTAAGATACCATTACATTCGATACCTTTAAACTACAATACATAATTATCTACTTAACATGACTAAAATTGATCATTTATGTAAGTTTTGATGACGTCCCTTCATTTTGAATTCACGTATTATGCTAATGTACTAATATTTTTCGGTATTTAGATGATTGTTGTAGTAATATATATAAAAAAAATTCATTAATTAAATTTTATTATTCCTTCATCTAAATAAATATTTAAACCATTATGTGCCATTATTAACGTGCAACGCACGTTTATAGATACTAGTTATTTTAAAAGTGGGAAGCCCATAATTAAAAAGTTAAATTATTAAAGTGCCCTTTTAAAAAAAACTAATTAGTCTATTAATATAAATAAATAAAAAGTTGAGCACATATATTCCAAACCAACGCTTGGATACGAACGGGTGTGTTCCACATCAAATACTGCCACTTCAATATAAATTGGTACGACATTAATTTCTCTGGCCAAAAGTTTCTTGGTTGTGAACTATTCTCCAGAAAGAAATTTATATCAAGAATAAGAAATTGAAAAATAAGATGTTGTACAATACTTGTGATTTTCGTCTTGTACTTTTTTTTTCATGTACTCAAATTCTCATCCAATATTATATTTTGACTTTTTAATTTGGCACATATTTATCTTTCACTCTTTACTTTTTATTTAGAAGAATAAATTTTATGTAATTAGCTTAGATTTCAGTCAATCAGTCACAAAAGCAACAAAAGTGCGAAAGGATTATTGTAATAGGCAAAATTATAATCCAAATGTCTGATCTCATATGGCCAATGCCTGTCTCGTGAATACCATTGCGGAAGTTACTTCCCAAGAGAACAGTTGCATATATGCAGGGACAATCTAGGACGGGATGGTATGGGGATAATCCATCCATGCCCAGGATGACCTCAATGTCGATCATATCAAACAACAGGAGGTCCGCTCTAGTCTCAAAACCACAGAATGTGACCACATAGGACTGGTAGATCCGATTCACAACCACAAAATCGACACATGAACGGGGATGCCCAAAGGCTCAGGAGCAATAACCAGAAAACAATCAAACAAAGACAACACATATGAATAGGTGGACCATGGATCAAATAATACCGAAGCATCTCTACCACATAGGGAAATGATACCTGTGATAACGACATATGAGGCCAATGCATCTGGTCCGGCCGGAAGAGCAGAGAATCTGGCTGGAGCGCCGGCTGGCTGGCCTCCACCTGACTGAGCAGTAGCTGGCTGATCTCTCATTGTCTTGCCTCCACCTCTAGGACGGCCTCTACCACTATGTCCCTCGCCTCTAGGCGGCTAGGCAACCGGTGATGAAATCATAGGCTGCTGACCCTGCTGTACTGCCTTGCCCCGAAGCCTGGGGTAGTAACTCCTCATATGACCAAGGTCTCCGCACTTAAAATAACCTTGCGGTGCGGCGTCCTGCTGTCCCGATGGCTGACCCTGATGCCATGTAGACCCACTAGAAAAAGCTTGAATAGTTGGTGGATGGTAAGAACTCTCCGGCATAGTTCTTCCCTCTCGGATGGTGGGATATACCTGTCCAAAAATAAATGTGTGAACTCACTCCAAGTGATAGGAGGAGAACTTGCTAGCCTACAAAGAACATACGACTGCCACCATCTACGGGCCCTACCTTCTAGCTGGAAAGTAGTGAAGTCAACCCCATGCGACTCCAATATCCTTGCACCTATCAATGAAGTCCTGGGCATCCTCATGACATTCCCTTCCGAAGATTGGAGGGTGTAGCCTGGTCCATCTGTCTATTAACTTCTGCGAATCTCCATCCGTAGCTGGTCTGGGCTCGGGCACCACTGCAGCAACTGGCTGAGCCCTATTCGCGGGTAGTGCACACGGAGTCTGATATATTGCAGTTGCATGTCCAGGAGCTTGAGCGGTAGGGGTCTGTGCTCCCCCAACTACTTGTGTTGTAGCTGGATCCGCTAGAAATAAACCAGCATGAGTCATGGTGTCCATGAGCCGCAGCATACGGCCCATGAACTCTTGGAAGCCCGGTGCTGTCAAGAAGCCTGCCGGGGTAGGCTCAGCTGCCGGCACCTCGCCCTGCGGGCACCTCGCCCTGCTCCTCAATGATAGGATCTCCGGCAGGATTCGCTGGTGGTGCTAATGGAACAGCTCTGGTACGCCCTTGTCCCCTACCTCGGGCCGGTGCCCTCCCCCGGCCTCTACTTCAGCCTCTAGCAATGGTGGGAGCATCTCCTCCCCGGTCCGGAACATCGGTCGTTCGTGACCTCACCATCTGTGATAGAATAGAAGAGGGAAGTTTAGTACACTAACCACTGCACGATAGGAATTGAAGAAAGAGTAATTTCCTAACACCCTATAGCCTCTCGAAGATACATACGGACGTCTCTGTACCGATCTGCAAGACTCTACTAGGTTTGCCCATGACTTGTGAGACCTACGTGAACCTAGTATTTTGATACCATGTTGTCACGATCCAATTTCACTTCAGGTCGTGATGGCGCTCAACACCATTATCAGGCAAGCCAACGCGGAATTATTAATAAGTTCTAGTTTTATTTTTTACAAAACAGTTAGCACAAACTCTAATTTGAATTTAAAACAAGGAAATAATTTGCATTGTACCGAAATAGTTATACAATCCCAAAAAAATAGTCTACTAATGTGTGTGCCAAGACCTGGTATTACAACTATATTGGTATCTAGTAGAATATACAAAAGAATAATCTACCCTACTGTCAGAACTAGGATAGACAACAAAAGAATACAGAAAGACTCCATCGCGTTGTTGGTCGGCATAGGAAAGAAACAACTCACCATGGAATCTCGAACTACGATCAAGCGTGCGCACCAGACTGATGACCAGATGTACCTGCCTCAGATCATGTACAATTAAGTATAGAGGTGTAGTACGAGTACATAAACAATATGTATCCAATAAGTATCCGTTTAATCTCGAAAAAGTAGAGATGAGAGGTCGGCTTGACACTTACTAGGGTCAATTATATATATATATATATATATATATATATATATATATATATATATATATATATATATATATATATATATATATATATATATATATATATATAGCATGAAGCGATAAGTCATTCGCTAGATAATTTCATAATTAGCTATTTATATTTCAGGGCATTTAATAAGACTAGTCATGAATATGAATTCACATAGATAATATGCACATATTATGCCGAGGTTATACGGTTGGGTCCAACAGAAAAAGAAATGTGCACTGTCAGAGGGTCGAATGGCGCAAACCATAGATAAATCTATTTCTACCGAGGCGATCGACCCGATCCACAAATAACCATCATCATTGTTGACATGTGATTTTTGACCCTCCCCGAAATTTTACCCATTTTTAACATGTAAATATTAAATTTAGCCTTAATATAGCTATTTCAGCTAATTTTGACTCTTTTACTTTATTTTATCACAAAATAAAAAAATTACAAAAAAAAATATATATAAATTTAATTTATGTATTTCTCATAAACTTGAAAAAAGAATATACAAATAGTACTTTATTTTTTTTTTTATCTTTATATAATTACGAAAATTACAAAAAATAGTTTCATTAATGTTTTGTAGTCATTTTAATGTTGAAAAAATATCCGAAAATAGTTTTGTTTTAATTGTCAGTCTCATTTTGATAGTTATTTTGCTTACGTAGGATTAATTAAAAAAGATCGTGTTTTTATTCACGATTGTGGGAAGGAATAACATTTGGGTTCAAACGATCAATTTTTAGGCCCAAAATTCGGACCTAGCCCATAACAACCCAAGCCCAATACCCAAAACTAAAACCTATTTCCCCACTTAAAAAACCCTAGACCTACCTAAATATAAAAAAAGACCTAAGGAATACGCTAGAGAGAAAAAAATATATATTGGAGGAGGCAGCCTCTACCCAACCTCTCACACACATAAGCCATCAACGACACAACCAGCCGCCAGTAGCTCCGACCAAACTCTTCCGCCGCCGCCACTCCTCCCTTACTCCCATCACCGGCAAACTCGCCGGAAAACGAGAGACAAAACCAGTTGACTCTCAACCAGACCACCAGCCCCGTCGTCGTTAACCAAACTCTCATCCATTCCCTTTCCAACAAACACATACACACACGCACGCACATCATGGGTAAAGAACTTTTTGGCAGTAGCTCGACGGAAATTTGGTAGAGAACGGATTTTCTTTTAGCTTCTGATACTCGGCTTCAGCTTTTCGCATAAAAATGGAATCAGTTTCTTTAAAGTTTTTTTTCCCTTCAAAATCAGAAAACATGAAAATATGGTTGTTAGTGGCTGCTGTTCGGGTTCATGTTTGAGGTTTCGGTCCGAGTTGCGATTCCTGCCGCTGCATTGTAGTTCTTTACTTCAGAGTTTGTTGCAAATCTGCGTTAAATTCCTTTTAAAATCAACATAAGTTGGCTCGTTGAGGTTCCTTCTCATCCCTTTATCCTTTGTTTGCAATGTTATTTTGTGTATGATGATAAGTTATTCTGTGATATCGGTCCGTATAAATAGTTTTACGTCATTGAGATTTGTGGTTGATAATCTTAGACTCGCTAGATCTCATTAGTTTCCTAGAACAAATATATTACTGCTCTCTTGATGTTTGCTAAACTTGGTTTACGGTGCTTTCTCAATTTTAATTAAATTTCAGGTTTCACTCTAATAAGAATAATTAATTAGTTTTAGATTCACATATTTGACTTTCCCCATTCAAAATGATTAACAGCTCTTTATTCCAACATCTTTGTTCTAATTAATCTGTGGGTTAGTCTTTAAGTTGACAAATATGAGACAGTTTTGAAGACATGATTCTTTTGTTAAATTGGCCATTTTTTTTAATCGCTTCATTTCATTTTCCCTTTACTATATGTCTCTTGTCTACTAGTTGCTCAAATAATAGTTATTTGTTTCTCCACTAGCTATCTATTAGTCCCGTGTTTGAATAGTTAACTGTTAGATCTTTCATTATTTATATGTTTTTTACAATTTGCTCCCTGTTGTTTGGCTCATATGAATTGCCAAGATTTTGGACATGGGAGGTGAAGTTAAGTAAAAAATGAGTTGGACCTTAAGATGCTTCATTATTTTATGTTATTATTTAACCGCTAGGAGCATGCTTTAGGCCAACCACACTCGGGTAGGCAAACCTTTAGGTGCATTTTTAATATATCATTGTGATTATGGACACGTTCGCGTGACATGATTGCGGTCTCTAAAAATAAAACCGGAATATGCGTTCGCGCAACTTCGGTTAAACTTTTACTTAATAATAATACGGGTTTTGGGGCCTTCCAAGCTAGGTAGCATGTTTGAATTAGGAGGTTTTCCTCTTGTTCAAATGTGGACCTGAGTTTGAAGCTCGAATTCTGCGAAAGTTTTCTAATAATAGTAACTAATGATGCTAATTAATTAGGGCCCTTTTAGAGATAAATCTTTAATAGAAAAATCGTAGTTTGTTTTTAGGTTGGCCTTTAAAAGATAAAATGCGGTGCGTTGCGCCAAATAAAATCACAAATTGTGTGGCCCTCTTTAATTACTTTATTAAAATACTTAGAATACGAGACGTGCCGTTTAGCAAATGTCACGGCCTCCCGCAAAGATAATAACCCGTTAGTTGCTTTAAGCGCGCTTTAAATAATTTTACCTTCTTAAATACGGGTGTGCATTTCATGCAACCCAAATCCAGATCCCAAAATGTTGAATAAAAATGTGTCGAGGATCCGGGTGCATTTCATGTGACGTGATCCGAAAATACGTTCTTAAACGACGTTCACTTTCTTAAAAATTGACTAAGAGCGGTAAATAATTTTAAAATTGCACGATAGGTTTAACATATATAAAATTCAGATTTTAGCCAAATATAGCAGTTGAGCGACCGTGCTAGAACCACGGAACTCGGGAGTGCCTAATCCCTTCTCCCGGGTTAACAGAATTCCTCACCTGGATTTCTGGTTCGCGGCTGTTAAACAGAGTCAAACCCTTTCCTCGACTCGGGATTCAAACCGGTGACTTGGGACACCATAAATCTCCCAAGTGGCGACTCTGAATTTCTTAATAAATTAATCCCATTTTGATTGTCCTTTAATTGGAAAAAACTTCATTTATTATACCCTTCACGAGGTGTAGTAGCGTAAAAGGAGGTGTGACAATCATCAAGAGGGCACACAAGGCACAATCATAATCAAATAAATTCATACGAGTTATCAAGTCAGCACATGCATTTTTATACATTTTTTTCCAACTCCTGTCAAGTCCTAAGTGATCTCATTAACATGAAATGATATCGGCATTTATAAACATAGCATGATACGCGTCCTAAACTACCCGGATAATTAACATACTAGTAGCTACGTACGGACTCTCGTCACCTCGTGCGTATGTAGCCTCCACGATTAGCAAAACATAATTAATTAATTCACCTATGGGGAGAATTCCCTCTTACAAGGTTGGAAAGGAGACTGACCTCGCTCCAAAACGTGCTTCCAATATCAAGGACATGCTCAAACCCTTCAATTTGAAGCAGAACGATCCAAAACTAATTAAAGGAGGTAGGAACTAGTCAATATAAGCTCAAGAGTTCGCATTTTAATTACTGAAGTAATTTCCCAACCTTTAACATAAGTTTCCTAAAATTTGACCCCGGGCCCACGTGGCCAGATTCCAAAATTTTTCGAAGGAAGTTGTTCTCTATGACCTTGGGATCAATAATATATGATTTCTATTTCATTCCATAACAAATTCCATGATAAAATCTAAGTTTTATCAAAAACCCTAGGTTTTGCTCTAATCCCTTGATTTTTCCTAATCATTGTGTGTTAATCTACCTAAAACTCAACTATTAAACTTAGAAATAAAAAGGATGAACTTACCTCAAGATGCTAGGTGAAAATCTTCACTCAAGAGCTCCAAAATCGCCCAATAAAGAGTGAAAATGAGCAAAAATGGCCTGGAGCCCGTAATAAATAAAGCTCACTGCTTGAGTGATTTTCGCATCTGCGGTTCTGGGCCGCAGCTGCGGTGAAAAAGCACCCGCTTTTGTGAAATCTCAACTGGGCTGCCGGGCCGCATCTGCGAGAATCAAGTCGCTTTTGCGGCTACGCTTCTGCGGAGAAACAGCCGCTTCTAAGGCTTTGGGCCTGGCCTGGCCGCATCTGCGAAAGGAAGACCGCTTCTGCGATCTCGCACCTGCGGCTGACCAACCGCATGTGAGGTTATGACAGATAGTTGGAGCTTCAGCTCCTTCCCAAAATTTTCAACTTCACTCGAGCCTCGCCCGATTGACGTTCGGGGCCCCCGGGCCCCATCCGAATATACCAATAAGTTTAAAATCATAAAACAGACTCGCTCGAACCCTTGGAATGCCTGAAACAATGCTAAATCTAAGAATCACCCCCTAAAACCAATTGAATCAAACTTATGACTTCAAGTTCTTCAGTTCACTTCTAACGCGCCGAAACGTACTTAAACTACTTGGATTGACACCAAATTTTGCCGGCAAGTCTTAAATGCTATATTGGACTTGTACCGGGCTCCGAAACCAACACTACTACAAAATAGACGTTTAATGGCAATTGTGAGCACGTGATTTTTACCCTACGAGAAAATTACTCCAAAAATTCAAAATAAAATAGTTTTGTGTTTGTTTGCAATTTCTGCGGATTTCGTGTTATTTTTCTCTTATTTTTTTTGTATCTATGTGTGCATTTTACTTGTTTAAATTAGTTAAAAAAACACAAAAATGTTGCATTTAGGACCCAATTTTACAACTAGGAATTAATTGGTATTTTGTTGATTTAAGATT
>MU700200.1:3037-25438 GCA_026770625.1 Nicotiana glauca
TTTAATTCTTTATTAATTTTTATCTTAGATCATAAATATATCTTTTGAATATACTATTTTATATTATTTTAAAAAGTTTATCTTTCTTTATATAGATACACGCGCGACGCGCGTATTGATTCTTAGCCAAATCTTTAACTATATTTATATTTATATCTATATCTATATTATATTAAAAGCACGAAACTTCTTAGCGAAATATCGTTTGCCTTTTTTACCCTTTAAAATAGGCTTTATATTGAACAAAATAGTAATTAAATAATTTTTCTTATTTTTAGGACTTTAAAATCAACTAAAATTCTCTTTCCTTATTTGATTTATGTAAAAACTCCTAATATTTTCTAATATTTAATACCTTAAAGTCAACTAAATTTTACTTAATAATTCCTTCCTTATTTGAAATCATACATATTTCGTAGAACGTCCAACAAAGTAATTGTTGATTCGTTAGGATTCTAAAGTTTTAGAAGTGATTTCAACCAATTTCTTATTTGTCCTTATTGAAATTAATAACCAAATTTTTATAAACAGTTATAATGCTATATATATATATATATATATATATATATATATATACAAAATTCTAAAAATATTTTGGAAATTATTCTTAACAATTGTACCTAGTTTAATAATTTTTCTATGATTATTAAAGTTTTATACTAATTAATATGGGATACATGTGCAAAGCACAAAGCCCCTTAGTGAAATATCTTTTGTCTTTTTTATCCTTTAAAAATATATTTCACATTAGATAACTTTATAATTTTAAGCTGTTTTTCTAATTTTTAGGACTTTAAAATCAACTTAAATTTTATTTATCAAATCTCCCTATTACTAGGTAGAAAATCCTAATATTTAACACTTTAAATTTATTAAACTTTTTATCTTATATGAATTTCCTTATTTGATGTTCGTTGATATTAAAGCAATCTTAAACTATACGATTTTCTTATTATTAGAAACTTTATAAATTATGCATTAGCAAAATTTTGTAAGAGTCAAAAGTACAATGATTCCGAAAGCACATAAGTTTAAAATTGACATATTATTTAGCTATTTAAAAATAGAATTTTTATTGAATAACATAATAATTCTAATAAGTATTTAAATTTGGGATGAGGTAATTCAAAATATTGAGAACAAATTTAAGTCGTTAAATTAACTGATTAGCAAAATAATTCAATTTAACGATTTTTAAATTCAACATATAAGTAATTTTGTTTGTCAAGTTGATAAAATTCTTAAGGTACATAAAATAATTTTGGTAAGAAGAGCATTAATGGTGAAAAAAGTTTAAAAAAAAAAACGATTATAATATAAACTAGGAGTCAAATTGATAACAATGCAAATTTAAAGCAATAAGGATGAAATAGTAGAGGATAAAGTGCATTAAAAATGAGTTACCATTTATTTTTTTTATCCTTTCTTGCATTCAGTCCAATAGGTGACAATATTCCACTATATTTTTTATATATATTAAGTTATTATCATAAAGTATTATTCAAATTTAGTTATTCTTTAAATTTTACATTGCCACTGTCAATTTTTAGGAGGTATAATGCCAAATTTTTCATCCTGAATTTCTAGAAGACCAAAAGATTGATTTTAATTTTGAAATTCCGATAAGTACTTTTTAAATCACAAATAAAGCATCTAAAAATTTTTGCAGTATATGACATCTTTATTTATTGGGCTAGCTAAATGGGAGTAACATTTGTCATTTTCATTTTTTTTTAACTTTAACTTTATAATTTTTACGTAAATTTTAAAAATTTATATATTCATTGATAAGGGTACACGCACAACGCGCGTACCCTAAGACTAGTTATATTAAAAGTACGAAGGCCCTTAACGAAATATCGTTCATCTTTTTTACTCTTTTAAAACAAAGTTCATATTGACCAAAATAGTCATTTCATTACTTTTCTAATTTTTAGGAGCTTAAAATTGATTAAATCCTGGGTATTTATAAATTTTTCCTTATTTAAAAAAGTAACTAACACCAAAGTTGGAATATGCGCCTAGGGTTCTTTTAGGTTTAGAAATCTTTATTCTTTGACATAAAATTATAGTAATATTCAAAGAGTGACACAACAATTGGAAATCAAAAGTAGAAAACAAAATTTCATATATTTAGAAATTAGAACTACATGACGTTTAGAAGTTTTTGTCCAAATATAACCATTAATTTGTTATGTAAAATAATTAATTGAAAGAGAATGAATATATAGAAAACTATAGAAATAAAGTCAGTAGTCCTTTTCTTTTTATTTGAGCTATTCACATTTTTAGGAGAATAACCTAAATTACAATTTTGTCAATGTGAAGTTTATTTTTAAAGGGTATAAAAAACGAATACATTCGCTAAGAGTCTTCGTGCTTTTAATATAATTTATATACATTGTTTGCAAATATGATTGTCACCATTGTCAATGGCACATCGAGGCCGATTAGCTATTTTCTAGAGGTGATTCTTTTTTAATCTTTGAGTTGTAATAATCAAGTAAACATAAAGCTTTGTATAGTCAATGAACATAATATTTCTACATTATATTCAATTGGACAAAAAAAGCTACTTAGTAATTCATCGTGTCTTTCCATGCTATGATTTAATCCATATTAATTTTGATGTTGTTATAAAATAAAAGCAATTTAGTAACATGAACAAGAAATAAAAGCAATTTTGTAAAACATGAACAAGAAATAGAGATAGAGAGAAGGAAGAGATTTTCTTCTTCAATTGTATGTATTTTCCTATCTACTACAAGGCCTTTATATAGGCATAAAAAGTGAAGAAAATATGTCATGGAATATGTCATTGAACATACAAAATATGTCATTGAATATATCATTAAGCATTTGAGATGAAGATCATGGAAGAAGAGTAGACATCCACCATAATTTGATATTTATCATAACACTCCCCTTGGATGTCCATAGATAATGTGCCTCGTTAAAACCTTACTGGGAAAAAACCCTATGAAAAAAATCCTAGTGAAGGAAAGAAAGTACACATGTTTAGAAATACGCCTTTTGGTTGTCTCGTTAAAAATCTTGCAAGGAAAATCCAGTGGGACAAAATCTTGTAAGGAAAAAAGAGTACAACGCGTATTAACTCCCCCTGATGAGAGCATCAATTCACATCCTTCATCATTCACATCCCAATCTTGTACACTAGTTTCTTGAAGATTGACGTCGATAGAGATTTAGTGAACAAATCAGCCATATTATCACTTGAACGAATCTATTGCACATTGATATCACCGTTCTTTTGAAGATCATGTATGAAAAATAACAGTGGTGAAATGTGGTTTGCCCTAGCTCCTTTTTATGAATCGTCCATTCAATTGGGCTATGCATGTTGTATTATCTTCAAACAAAATTGTGGGTAGTTTGCAACACTTCAAACCACATTTGTCTCGAATACGATGTATTATAGACCTTATTTCTCGACTTTCTTCATGAATAACAATTATCTCAGCATGATTAGATGAAGTAGCCACGATTGATTGCTTAGTCGATTGAAGAGATATGGCAATGCCTCCACATGTAAACACATAGCATGTTTGTGATCAAGCCTTGTGTGTGTCAGATAAATACCCTGCATCGGCATAACCAACAAGATCGGAATTGCAATCACTGCCATAAAATAAGCTCACATTGGTAGTCCCATTTAGATAACACAATATGTGTTTGATTTCACTCCAATGTCCCCTTGTAGGAGTAGAGTTATATCTTGCTAAGACATTAACTAAAAATGTTATGTCACGCCTCGTAGTGTTAGCAAGATACATTAGTGCATCAATTGCACTAAGATATGGTACTTCAAGACCAAAAAGTTCTTCATTATTTTCATGAAGTTGGAATGGATCTTTACTTATATCGAGTAATCTCACATCCACCGGGGTACTAAATGGATTTTCTTTATCCATATAAAATCACTTTAAAATTTTTTTAGTGTATGTTGATTGATGGATAAAAATTTCATCTTTCATATAATCAATCTATAGACCAAGACAAAATTTTGTCTTTTCAATATCTTTCACTTCAAATTCTTTCTTTTAAATAGTCTACTGCTTTAGGAAGCTACCCATGAATTCCAATGGTATTTAAATCATCAACATACATATCGATTATAGCAAATTTAGATTCAAATCCTTTTGTAAAGACACAAGGACAAATTGAATCATTCTTGTACCCTTCTTTCAACAGGTACTCACTCAGGCGATTATACCACATGCGCCCTAATTGTTTCAATAAGTATAAGAATTTTTGAAGCTTTATTTAATGAATTTCTTGGAAACTATAATATGCTCCAAGACAATTTAAATCCTTCAATAATTTCCACTATACGCATATCAAGTTTTTCATATATTGCCAGATTAAAACCTGAAATGACTATATCCACCATAAGAGAACATGTCTCCATATAATCAATGTGAGGATATTACTAATTTTCTTGTGTCACAAGTCGTCTTTATGTCAATCGATTTGAACTTTTTGCACAAGAACACATTTATACCTCCATTGGCTTTATACTTTCAAGATATTGGGACTATCCGCCCAACTTCACATTTTTCAAGTGAAATCAATTTTCATTGCGTATTTCATTTGGCCAATCATTTATTTGTTCAAATTTCATGACAGATTTGAACTCAAGATCCTCGTCAATATTAATAATATTGAGCGCTACATTATGTTAACAACATCATCTACGATCATTTTATATCGGTTCAGTTATTGCACAATAAAGACATAACTTATTGAGATCTCTTTATCTCATTATTTGCAGGTACCTAAGTCTCTCACATGAGGTCTTACGAAGTGTTATGTCGTGGTGCTCTTCTAGAGCACTTGCCTCGTTATTATGACCATCTTGAACATTTGCCCCTATCCTTCTTCAAGAAGTTTTATCTTTGGAACCGATTGGTCTGTTAAGCTTCATGCGTGCCATAGACTATGTCCCTCATGGACTTTATTCTATTTGGAGCATTAGCAGCTGAAATATGACATTTAGCTTTGGGTCAGCAAATGCGTCCGGCAATAATTTATACATTAATTATCACTTGAACTTCAAGTTCATATTTTCTTGTACGAGGATCTATATGTATTCATAATAATTCATTTCACGTATCACTTTCTCAGCTGTATATTTTCTCCCCCTAATATTTGGATTACCAATACATTTTCCAACCTTCTTTGGGAACTCATCTCTGTGTATTGTGGTGGCATAATTAAACCATATAGCATATCCATATTTCTATATAGAAATTATTTGGTTCCTGGCCCTGAACCGATTGTGATAGGGAGAAATTTTCATAACTTGGCTACATGCGTACAAGTGCTGTTGTATATTAAATAATACACCTCATACCAAATTTCGTTTCTAGGAGTTTTGTTCTCATAACCAATGATTTAGCTATAATTGGAGACATACAATTTCTGCTAAACCTACTCGAATTTAAACCAGTATTATCAAGATAAATCATCATAATTTATATTCTGGAACTGTGCTCTAATAATTTGAGCAAGCAATCATGCAAAAGTCAAACTGCAAGTTGATAACAAATGCACATGTGACCATAGAATAGATGCATCTATTAAAATTATTTAATAATAAATGGTCCACATGGCAGGTGAGTGGGCCCATATATTTATCACCTTTTATTCGTTCCAGAAATCAAGGGATTCAATCCCAACCTTAACTAGTATATCATGAGAATAAGCATCACAAGAGAATCTTGAAAAATCTTTTATTCTTCGATATATGCCAATGTAATTCTCAATTAATTTTTTTGCATCATAATTGAACCGGTCATGCCAACTAATATGTATTTTAGTAAGCCTCTAGTTTACTTGTGGCATATGATTTCAGCATCATGCTTATATTTGTGTAATACAAATAGAAAGAAGATAGGGTAACCTTTCATATTTACCCGATATAATTATAGAAATATAAAGATATTCAATCTTCCTTTCATTTATAGTCTCAATATGCCAACCACTTTGATTTATACATTTGAAATTCAAAAAGTTTCTTTTTTGAGACTTTACAATATCAATGTCAAGAATAATTTTATTCATCCGGATAGTAACAAACTAATTTTTTCGGAGCTCTTAACAACTTTTGTACTACAAGATCTTTTATCATACCATTCATATGGTAAATGTCTCCTTCACTGAGAAAAGTATCTCATAATAAATTGTCATGGCCAAAATTATCATAAGCAGAATTATTTCTTGCTTTAATTTTACCTTTAATAATTTTGTAAGGTATGACAAAATAATTTTTGGTGTACCACATGTACGCGACCAATGACATATTTATGTAACCACACAATAATATTTATTCTCTTTATTTCACTCAAATATCCCTTAGAGGTGAGTTGTGTAATATTCATCTAATCATGAATTGCATGTCTTTATTGCTTTATCACATATTGCCACATTCACCTTTAGAAATGGTTCTCAATGCTTATCACAAGTCACATTCTCTTCAAGGAATGAATCATAATTAGCGATGTGTTTCATACCAATTTGATGGTAAACATTGTCTTTACATTTTGAAGGACTTATTTTGAGAACCCTTGTTGTTCTCCTTTTATAATCATTGTGATGATTATTATTATTTGGAACGCTCATGTTCATTGTTCAACCACTTGTCTTCATTTAGACTTATTATGCACTGCTACCACATTCACTTCAAGAATGAAGCTAATCAAGTGGGACAATCTTCATGCCTTTTTTTAGTCAGCATTATATCATCAATATGGTACAATGGGACTCAAACCCATTGTCTTACATATATAAAGGCATGTTAGGCCATAATAAATTGGGACTCAAACCCAACTTTTATCGTTATGAAGCATCAGGACTTGATCCCGATGTCTTACTCTCAGTCAATGGCATAATAGGTTAAACAATATTGAGATTTATTCTCAAGCCGTAATTTCAATCACATGCCAAGAAAGTTGTACACAGCTAATTTGCAACTTAGCAAATCAAATTTATTTTCTTAAATAAGTGTACAAATCTCAAATCATCGTAAATCTCATCAATTATTTATAGCATCTATATGAAATACAACCATTTGTAGTCAGAATATTTCTTCTAAATTCTATTAGATTTTAAATGAATCATAAAATCATTGTCATAATATTTATTGAGCATCTCTAAAAAATATTGTTGTTTTCGGGGTATA
The DNA here is from genome assembly GCA_026770625.1 of Nicotiana glauca. Classification (NCBI taxonomy): domain Eukaryota; kingdom Viridiplantae; phylum Streptophyta; class Magnoliopsida; order Solanales; family Solanaceae; genus Nicotiana; species Nicotiana glauca. The sequence continues at coordinate 10,239 of MU700200.1, forward strand.
CCCTACCTATTGGATTTGATTTAACGCCATGACTTTCCTTCACTTAATTCAACCAAGCAATTAGTGAATAAATTTATCAAAAGTACAACATATAGGCAACAACACATATATAGTACTATACATAAATTCAATATTTATATTTCCTGAAAAGTTACATTATAGATACCAACTTACCAGTTGTAGCTTATGCATCATTCATATAAAATACTTAAAAATGGTAAGTCAGTAGCAAGCATCAAGTAGGTCATGAATACTTGAAAGTACCTCTTCTAGTAGTCATACTAATCACTCTTTGCTTTCAAATGATACAATCATAAATTATGAAGTATACTTTCTCATTAGCTGGTTTATTTTTCAAATTTCGAAAAAGTAATTAATCAACCTAGATATGAAGTATTTCTTGTTTTCTTCAAGATTATTTATGGTTCTAATCAATATGACCAATTTTTTTTTAATTCTTTTTTTTTTACTATATGCAAGGGCAAAACCCCAAAAGGAAAAAATATTCATCCAAGTAAAAGAAATATTAAAAGCTGCGGGACATATTGAAGATAGTTAACACACAAATATGCATAAGATAACTTATATAACATATCTTTGGTTACCATGACATGTATTATATCAACAATTAACTGCTACCATGATTTTTACATTTAGAACTTCGAAAATTTCAATCCATTCATGTGATAAAAAGATGTAATATTAATATGTGCTTATGCAATACATGTGTAGTACGAAGTTGTGTGCATATGAGATATTAAAGGAATAAAAAGTATAAGATACCCACACCTTCTTATGTTTTATTACTTACCATATGTAGTTTCTCTTTACATCTAACCATGAGATGATATGTATGGCTTCTAATTGCAAATTTTCTGAATGTAGGAATTTTTTTTGTAGATATATATAAAATTGGTTAGAGACTCGTGCTTATAACGTGTTATAAAATAAAAGCAATTTAGTAACATGAACAAGAAATAAAAGCAATTTTGTAAAACATGAACAACAAATAGAGATAGAGAGAAGGAAGAGATTTTCTTCTTCAATTGTGTGTATTTTCCTATCTATTACAAGGCCTTTATATAGGCATAAAAAATAAAGAAAATATGTCATGGAATATGTCATTGAATATGTCATTAAGCATTTGAGATGAAGATCATGGAAGAAGAGTATACATCCACCATAATTTGATATTTATCATACCAGATGCAAAGAACAAATAACTATTTGTCACATGAATAAGCCAATAGTATGCCATGTTCAGTTTCCCTTCAGGAATAGTTATTTTTCTCTAAGTCTTTTTTGTAGATCTGAGTGTGAGAATTTTTATAATGATCAAGGCTTCAATTAATGCTCTATCTTCAATATCTATTTAATCCTTCAACGTATATCTCAAAATTAGCCAATAGAATAGCAATCGAAGCTCTACTGTAATTCGAAGCTAAGCTTCAATGGTGATAGAGTTGAGATTTTCGTATCACAGGTATTCAGGGAGAAGGAGAGAGAGCATGTTGAGAGAAGAATCAAGAATCTTAGGAAAAGAATTCACTAAAAAAATGAAGTTAGTGGAACCACCACTATATACAATGTTAAGCTAAGACTATAAATACTAACTAACAAGTTGAGCCACTAATTAACAAGTTGATTGCTACAACTGTCATAACTAACTAACTAACTAAGTGAAATAATTAGAGTTCTTAACACCCCCCCCCCTCAAGTTGGAGGTGTAGCAAATACAGACAACTTGCCCAATGCAGCACTGTGTTTAATCCCTGTCAAGGCCTTAGTTAGAACATCTGCGAGTTGGTCATCAGTTCTGATATAATAAAGAGAGATCAGGCCTGCTTGTAGTTGATCACGCACAAAGTGACAATCGACCTCTATATGTTTGGTTCACTCGTGAAATACTGGATTCCTGGCAATGTGCAATGTAGACTGACGATCGCAGTAGATTGAAATAGGTAAAGTGAAAGGAACAGTCCGTTATTCGAATAACCTGCGCAACCACACTAACTCTCCTATAACTTTTCTCAAAGCTCTATACTCTGCCTCTGCAGAAGACAGTGATATAGTCTCTTGTTTCTTAGACTTCCAGTTGATGGGGTTGTTGCCTAACAAGACCAAATAACCACTGATGGACCTCCTGGAGTCTGGACATGCAGCCCAATCAGAGTCACAATAAGCTCTGACTGTGTGATTTTCATCCTTTGACATGAAAATTACCAAGGTAGGATCATTCTTTAGGTACCTTAACAGATGAAATGCTGCATTCAGATGAGGCTCCCTGGGCTCCTGCATAAACTGACTTAAATGTTGGACACCATATGCTATGTCCAACCTGGTATTGGTCAAAAAATTTAGTTTCCCTACTAGCTTCCTATAGTAAGTAGGATCCTGCAGTATTGTTCCCTCCTTGGCCTTTAGTTTTACATTGGGATCCAAAGGTGAAGAGCAGGCCTTATGCTTCAGGCAATCATACTCCTTTAGTAGGTCTAGTACAAATTTCCTCTGTGATATAATGATTCCATCTTCTTTATACATAATTTCTAGTCCCAGAAAATAATGAAGTTGTCCCAAATCCTTAATTTTGAACTATTCATGCAGGAAACTCTTGAGCTTGTTAATTTCTTGTTCCCACTCAGTAACACATCATTTACATATACAACAACATACACTGAAGCATTTCCATCCCTCTTATAGAAAAGTGAGTAGTCATACATGGAATGTGTGTATCCTCTTGAGCAAAGTGCCTCAGTCAATTTTACATAGAGCAAAGTGCCTCAGTCAATTTTGCATACCATTGTCTACTACCCTGCTTTAAATCATAAAGAGATTTATTCAATTTGCAGACTGGACCTGGCTTCTCTATTGCTAGCCCAGGTGGTACCTGCATGTATACCTCCTCATTGAGATCTCCATGTAAGAAGGCATTATTTACATCCAGCTGTGAAATGAACCATCCCTTCTTGACTGTTGTAGCTATTAAGGCCCTGACTGTTGTCATTTTCACAACTGGTGAAAAAGTTTATGTATAGTCTATTCCTGCCTGTTGAGTGTACCCTTTAACAACCAATCTAGCCTTGAATCTCTCAATGCTACCATTTGCTTTGTGTTTCACCTTGTATACCCATCTACAGCCAACTGCTTGCTTCCCAGGTGGAAGTATCACTAAATCCCAAGTATGGTTGGAATGTAATGCATCAAATTCCTGTCTCATAGCAGCTTGCCATGCATGATCAATAGTTGCCTCCTCATATGATGATGGTTCCCTGTCATGACAAACATTTCTCACAAGAGCCTGACTATCAAGAGTTAGTAGATCAAAGGCAATGTGATGATTTATAGAAAACAAGGCATTTAGAGAAGTTGGATTATTCTTGAGCTGAGGCAGGGAATGGACATAATCTTGTAAGTATGTGGAGATTTTGTGAGCTCTGTATGACTGTCTAGTTAGGTGTGTTTCCTCTTCATTGGTTTGTTCAATGTTGTGTTCTGATGGTGTATTATGTGGTGAAAAACTAAGAGTTCCAGAAGATAAAGGACTGGTTGTATGTATAGGTGACATAAAAACATGTGTGCTATCTGCATTTCTTTGTTCACTCAAGATCTCAGTGGTCTGTATGGTTTCTGTGTCTTCAAGAGGTTGTTCATTAACAGAGTCAATGAAAGGAATTGGATAAAAAATAGGTGAGTTAGAAGACTTGCTTATGCTAAAGTTAAAAGGAAAAATAGACTCATTAAACACTACATCTCTGGAAATGTGAATCTTTCTAGTGGCTAGGTTTAGAACTTTGTACCCCTTTGTGTTGAAAGGATATCCAACAAAAACATGAGTTGTAGTCCTGGGATTGAACTTGTCCCTATGTGGTATTGGCACAGTGGGATAGCATAAGCAACCAAAGCTTTTGAGATGGGAATATTTTGGTTTCTTTTTATACAGTAACTCATATGGTGTTTTGTTGTTGATGGAATTGGATGGCAATCTGTTTATTATATATGTGACACAAAGAACACATTCACCCTAATATCTTAGAGGTAGTTTGGATTGAAAAAGAAGGGTTCTAGTTGTTTCAAGGAGGTATTTATGTTTTCTCTCCACCACACCATTCTATTGTAGTGTGTATGGGCAAGTTCTCTGATGAGTGATCCCTTTGGATTGGAATAGCGTGGTTGCTTCGCTACTGGTAAACTCCAGTCCATTATTAAACCTTATGAACTTAATGTTGACACCAAACTGGTTTTCCACCAAAATCATAAAGTTTTTAAGAATATCAATGGCATTACTTTTACTGGATAAGAGGTGGGTCTATGTAGACTTGCTATAATCATCCACTATGGTGATAAATTACTTGTGTCTATCATGTGTAGGAACATAATATGACCCCCACAGGTCAATATGCAAAAGTTCAAAGATTCTATTAGTTGTACTAGTTTTATGAGAAAAGGGTAATCTTTCTTGTCTAGACATTAGATAAATGGTGCAACTGAAGGGTTGTTTGGGGGAGAAATTAACAGGTATGGAGGCAATCCTTTTCATTTTCACAAAGGGGACATGTCTAAGTCCATTATACCACAGCACATTCACATTATTTTCAGACCAAGTGTGAGGAAAAAAGTTAGGCAATTCAGAAGGCAGACTTTCAAAAGGAACATGTTTATTGGCACGTGCACATGAACTATTTACAATTGGAAAAGGGACACACTTATTGGTATGAGCTGGTATATCTACAATAGAATGAGAGAGACAGTGTGTGTCACAAGTGCAACAAGTAGAGATGACAGGAAGTTCAGAGTTGTTCTTCTCTGCAAGGCTTGCATTATCTTTCCTCAAACAGCTTGGGCATAAGATGTACAGCCCATCCCTCAGTTTACCAATTACCAGAGGCCTCTTCATTGAAAGGGCCTGCAACACACAACAAAGTTTGAAAAAGGCAACAAGCCAGCTTAGATGAGATGCTAAATAGTGAATAGAGATTAGATTATATCTGAAAGTGGGAACATACATCACTTTATCTAGAGTGATCTTAGAGTTGAGAATTACACTACCAATTTCTGTCACCTTTACTTTGTATCCATTTGGAAGTATAACTAGCAGGGGATAAGGTAAGTTAGTTATATTAGTTAATAGGGATCTGTTGAAGGTCATATTATTTGATGCCCTTGAATCTATGATCCATGAGTCAGCCTTGTTCTTGAAACATTCAGATTAAAGTTTACCAAAGTCAATTGAGGAAGTGCAGGCTATCATACCTGCAAAGTTTGTTGTTCCTGAAGTGGCATTGACACCAATTCCATGGTCTCCTATCCCTGATGACTGAAATTATTGAAGTAGATTCACCAATTGACTATAATCCTCTTGGGTAAGACTCACATTCTGAGGATTGTCATGACTAGCATACTTATCACTCTCTGCAGGTTGAGTATCAGTGGTTGCTACATGTGCATTGGCCAGTGTCCTGTCGCTTTTGTTGAATTTGTTAGTATTGTTGTTGTTTGAACTGTAGTTGTAGATGGAACTTTGCCTTGTATTTTGATTGAAGATGCTTTGATCTGTGTTTGGATTCTGATTGTGGCCAAAGTTCTGTGGATATCCATGAAGCTTCTAACATTTTTCCTTGGTATGCCCTGGCCTCTTACAGTAGTCACAGAAAGGTCTATTTCTGCTATTGTGGCTATTATTGGGAGAGTAATTTGTTCTAAATGTCCCAGGTCTGGTTGTGTTGGCATTCAAAGCTGATGACTCCAGTGCCAAATGGCCAGTAGGTTTGATTTCCCTCTGCCTTTCTTCTTGAATCAGCAGAGAAAATGCCTGAGCAATCGAGGGAAGAGGATTCATCATCAATATGTTGCCTCGAACAACAATATCTGTCTCATTCAATCCCATAAGGAATTGTATGAGCCTCCTATCCTGTTCAGCTTTATGCATACTCTCCTTAGCTCCACATGAACAGTTGCAGGTGCAGTGAGATTTAGCAATCAAAGTATTGAGTTCCTCCCATAGCTTTTTCATTTTTGTATAATAACTAGTAATATCAAATGATCCTTGAGATAAATCATTGATCTCCTTCTGAATTTGGTACAGCTTTGTCCCATTTGTTTGGTCATATCAATCCTCAAGTTCTCTCCACAGTTCGAATGCATCAGTTACGTACTCAACACTGTCTGCAATTTCTTTGGTCAAAGAGTTTAAAATCCATGATGTGACCATGTCATCACACCTCTCCCATAAGCGAAATTTTGAGGAATCCAGATCTGGCCTTTTACACTCTCCATTAATAAATCCCAACTTATTCTTCATAGATAATGCTCGCATCACACTCTTCTCCATGATCGATAACCAAAGCTATCAAACAGAGTAGGAACTAAGGTTGTCCTAGGATTATCAGATGGATGCATGTACAGAGGACTACTAATGTTTATACCTGACTGATTTGGACGTTCGTTTACAGATGGTGCTGGTTGATTGTCGTTCTCACCAGATGTCATATTTGTGATTTACAGAAAATCCAAGGGACTTTGATAACTAGAATGTAAGATAACTAGGAGTTCAACTATAACTCTCAAACAATTGTGAATTAGAAGTAGGAACAAAACCTGTCCTCAAGCTACAACTCGAGATCCATGGAGAAATGGAACTGCATATGTGCGCTCCTGTTCGAAAAATCATCAACAGAGAGAGGACTGGCAAATTTTGTGGATCGAATCCAAAATGGAAGCTACTTGCTCTGATACCATCTCAACATTAGCCAATAGAACAGTAATCGAAGCTCTACTGTAATTCGAAGCTAAGCTTCAATGGTGATAGAGCTGAGATTTTCGTATCACAGGTATTCAGGGAGAAGGAGAGAGAGCATGTTGAGAGAAGAATCTAGAATCTTAGGAAAATAAATTTACTCAAAAAAATGAAGTGATTGGAACCACCGCTATATACAATGTTAAGCTAAGACTATAAACACTAACTAACAAGTTGAGCCACTAACTAACAAGCTGATTGGTACAGCTGTCATAACTAACTAACTAACTAAGTGAAATAATTAGAGTTCTTAACAGTATAATCTAAGTTTCTTCTTCTTTTATCTAATGAACTTTTATCTAAATGACCAACATTAACAAGATACTTTAGACACTATATTGTATTGGTAAGATTTTCAATTATGGGGATTTGTTTGCTATATTTACAAATTAAACACCAATTTTTTATTATCCCCGACTTTTATGTTAGAAGTTAAATAAAAAGATGAGTTTGAGTCACTCTAATATAGTAATTATGATAATATTCTTGTTTTTCACTTTTATATTTAAGAAAGAATTCAGAGTAATTTTAAATTTATGGCATCTAATCTTATTTTTATTTTATTAATTTTAAATATAAATTTTACAATAATCGCTAGGCAACACGTGCGAGGCACGTATACTAAACTAGTATTTATAAATATTCCGTGAATTTCTAAATATACATGTACCATCTGGGCAAAATCTACTGCATTTCCGACAACCCATAAATTATACTTTGAATTCACCACTGCTTTCGACTAAGAAGTACTCCGTCTTTTTCAATTTAGATGACACACTTTACTTATTAGTGCGTTTAAAAAAGAATGTTATATTTCTATAGTTGAAAATAATTCAACTTTAATTTTTTTTTGATAAATTTTTAAACTTTATTTCCTGGGAAAACAAATACATGCACTAATCAGTACAAAAAAACCCTTCATTATATAGTTGGACATGCAGCCTCAACCTATATATACTACTTTCACTAATCAAATCAACTACACACTATCAGAATCTATATATCTTGTACTATCATTCTTACCAGCTCTTCAGCCTTTCTGTTCTTCTTTCTGAAAATCCTCCAATTCCTTTCCTGCCATAAGTAGTATACAGCTCTAGCTAGAATCACTTTATATATAACTGCGTCTGATCTTCTTCCTGTTGCATATTTATTGGCCCAACTTATTTCTTCAGACTATATCTTGGCTTTCCTTCATATTCCAACCCAATACAATACTTTCTCCCACACATTGCTTGAGTATTTGCACGTAAAGAACAGGTGATTATGGTCTTCATCAGCTTCTTCACATAACACACACTCTGCATTCGTAATACTTCCCCATTTCATCAACCCATCATTTGTATATAAATTGTTCTGGATAGCTATATACATAATGAATAAACACCTTGGACTAATACAGTTGTTGCATATTAATCTCCTCCATGTGACCTTTGTGAATTCACCCCTCATCTTGTTATACACCTCTCTGATTGAATATTTCTTCCCATTCATCACTTATGCTATATTGATTCTTGCTTCTGTCAGGTATTTCCCAGCTTTTAGTATCTTTTGAGTTGTCCATGCTGCTCAGTTAGCCTTCATATCCCATGTTATCTCTTTCTTTATATAGTAAGTATGCATCCACTTGATCCATAGTCTTTCTTATTGCATAGGTTCCACAGCTGTTTCAGGACTGCTGCTTTGTTCCAAGTCACTATATCTGCTATGTTCAAGCCCCTTGCAGTTTTTGGCCAGCAAAGTTGTGTCTATGCAACCAAAGTCTTCTTGCTACCCTCTGCCTCCCCTGTCCATAGAAATCTTTTGCAAATGCTTTCAATTTTTAGTAGAATCTTCTTTGGCAATGGGAACACCTGTGACCAGAATGATTGGATAGATAATAACACACTTTTAATCATTTGTAACTTTCTTGCATATGATAAAAATCTTGCAGTCCAGCTTTGCACTTTTGCTAAAAATTTGTCCAGTAAAGGTTGACATTGATTAACTGACAATCTTTTAGCACTAAGTGGTACTCCGAGGTATCTGAAAGGTAAAGAGCCCAAAGAGAAACCCAAACTATTCAGTATTTGCTGCTGCACATGTCCTGATACACCTCCAAAATATATACAACTCTTTCCTTGATTTGCTATCAAACCTGATGAGGAAAAGAATTGTTGAAAGCATTCATTTAACATATATGAGATCACCTCTACAGAAGAGTAGAAGATCATCTGCAAAACTGAGTTGCAAGATATTGAGTTTCTCACATTTCGGATGAAAGTTAAAGTCTGGCTTATTCTTCAAATCCTTCATCAACCTTGTAAGATATTCCATGGCTAACACAAATAGGTAAGGAGACAGAGGGTCCCCTTGCCTCACCCCACGTTTGGCATCAAAAGGAGTAGTTGGCTTACCATTTATCATTATTGAATAAGTGACTGTAGAAACACAAGCCATTATCCATTTAAGAAATTGATCTGGTATGTTCATTGCTGCAAGTACTTGCTCTAAGACAACCCACCCCAAGGAATCATATGCCTTCTACATGTCTATCTTGATCATGCACCTTGGGGATATACCTTTCCGACCATAACCTTTCACCAATTCATGTCCTAATAATATATTGTCATTTAGAATTCTTCCTGGTACAAAGGCCGCCTGACTTCCATCCACCAGATAATCCATTACCTTTTGCAATCGACTAGTAATCATCTTAGAAATGATCTTATACAGGACATTACAACAAGATATGGGTCTATACTGCTTAATGGACTCTGGGTTCTTTACTTTTGGAATAAGAGTGACAAGGGTGTTATTGATTGGTTTATGCATTTCACTCTTTTTGAAAAACTCCAGTACAACTGCTGTGATCTCATGTCCAATTATCTTCCAAGACTTCTTGAAAAAATAAGCATTCAACCCATCACCCCCTTGTGCTTTTAAATCTTCAATCCCCTGCAAAGCTTCATATACTTCCTCCCTTGTAAATTGCTTTGTTAGTTCTAGCTAGTGCTTCCTTATAAGTACATGGCCTCCTTTCATAATAGTGAAGTTAATGGCAGGTAGTCTTTTAGTTGATTCACCCAATAGCCTCTTATAAAATCCAATGACTTCCTGCTCCATTCCATCTTCATTTGTTATCCAGTTTCCTCCCTCATCCTTTATCATTTTGATTTTATTTTGTGTTGTTCTCCCTTTTATGTTTTCAAAGAAGAATGTTGTATTTGAATCACCTAGCTTTCTTCTCTGCTTCAAACATATCCCTACTCAAACTAGTCTGCCTCATTTAAGCTTGCACGTTTGCCAATTCTTCTCTCTTTTTTTGCACCTTCTTTGTTATCCCTGTATATTCGTGCCTGTTTAAACTCTTAAGATCATATTTTACCTTCTTTAGATTCTGTATTATACCTTCCATCTTATTGACCTTATATTTCCAACAATTCTACACTATTTTGTCAAACTCATCATGTTCAGCTAGGCAATTGTAGAACCTGAACGGTCTCCTTCTGTTATCATTTTCCTGCTCTAATTCAATACTCAAAGGTGAGTGGTCTGAAAACTGAGGATCTAGAACTTGTACTTGCATTGGTGTCATTTCTAGCATCCATTTGGTATTCACTATCCCCCTATTTATTCTACTATTTACATGGTTATTTGTCCATGTATACCCCCTTCCCACTGTGACTAATTCCGTCATTTGTCAGTCCATCATAAATTCTCTGAAGTCCTTTATTTCATTCATATGTACTTCAATACCATTCATTCTGTCCTCCATATCCTTGATTGCATTGAAATCACCCATGATAAACCAAGGTATTGTCATTTGTTCTTCCAGCTCTCTCAAATTTTCCACAAATCACATCTATTAGCTATTGTATGTAATCCATACAAAGCTGTAAATGCAAACTGGACAGTGTCGTTCCTATTTTTTACTATTCCATATATGAATTGCTAATGAACTTTCAACTGTGAAAACATTATCTTGTTAGAATCCCATATCAGCCATATTCTACCTTTACCATTCATTGAGCTGTTTGCACACCACTTCCAATCAGCAACTATTTTTGTAATCGTATTATTAATCATCTCATCTTTAATTCTATGCTCTATTATTGCAATCATAGTTACTTTATTCTCCTTTTTAAACTCCTTCATATCCCTTTGTTTATACACTTTGTTGAAACCCCTAACATTCAACGTGACTATCTTCATACTGTTATGATTGTTTGAGGTTTTTATCCTGTATTCTCCTGCATCCTCTCCTGCTCATCAACTTTATCTGCCCAACTGTTTTGCTCCATCATTGAATCCCCCCTCAAAGGGGTAAATCCATTTGTGATTTTTAAAGTACCTTGTTGGTGGTTACTCTGCTTGTTATGTGAACTTCTTTCACGTGCTTTCTACCATGTTTCCTTATCATTTTTCTCTTTATCATTCTGCTTTTGCTTCCCTTGATTTCCTTTCTCCTCCTCATTTTGTTTATTTTGTTCCTTTGTTACCCATTGTACTGTAGGCTTCTGCATCTTAGCTTGTTGCATTTGTCCTCCCTTCTTTTGTATTATTCTTTGCTGCTTTTGTTATTCATACCCCTGAACTCTATCTTGTGCTTCCCCATGTCCATTCATATTGTTACAATCATATCCTATCATACATCATTTTTGTCACTAGGTTGGAATCCAGTCATATTCCACTTTCTGTTCAAAATTCTTCCTCGATGGATCTTGTACTACAATACTCGTAGGAAGTTCTTTAGATATGTCCATCTTTATAAGCACCCTAGTGTACAAAATTCTAGCTGCACTAGAGGTGCATTCATCAGCATAAATTGGACATCATAAAGCACTTGCTATCCTATTTAATGTGGTTTCCCCCAACAATTCAACGGCAAATTTGGAAAACTCACCCATAATGGTATATCCTTTAACACTTCATCATAGAAATTAAATTCAGCAGTCCATGATTTAAGTATAATAGGCTTATTACCTATTGTGTGAGGTCCTATGTATAGGACTTCATTCTTATCCTCAATCGTGTTGAACAAAATCACAAAATAGCCCTCATTTTGATAGTATACTCTAGGTTTAGCAACAAAGTTCCAATTCGAGGCTATGAATCTCTCTATTGTCCCAATTGATGGTGACGCTCCAATGACATACATCACTACTGCCTTTTTCCACTTCTCATTTTCCTCTTCCATTTCTTCCTGCTGTAATTGAACCTTTTTAATCCTATCATGAATCATTGGAGGGATAAAAATAAGATCCATTCGTCTTTCCGCCAGCTTATTCCCTGCAAACAGTTTTGCCCATGGTTTCTCTAATTTCCCTTCAGTTTTCTCACGTTTTCCCTTCTTTTTTATGTTCTTCTGCTCCCTGCCTACTCGTACTAGCCCTCACCTTTGCTGATACTTGATCTGTGACCTCCTTCCCAGCAGCTTCATCAACAATATTCAATGTAACAATGTTCAATGGAATAATACTTTTGATCCAAACATCCCAATTGTTGCTGTAGGTGTCAAATTTGGAGAATTCTGGTTGTTACTACTCAAATTCACCGATATTTTTGACTTTGTTGCTTCAAACCCAGCTGAATCTGCTTGCGTCAAACTTTTCCCTCTATTGTTACTTAGGGTTTCCTTTGTAGCATTACTCTTTCCTTGACCATTGCTACTACTTCCTAAACCTACAAACTCCGCCAATTGCATCTTTGTCGTGTTTTTCCTTGGTCGTCCTCGTCCCATTTTCGATCAGCGTATTTTAGCATTCACGCTTAAATTTTTTATTTACCAATTTTATCCTTATTGAAAAGTTAACAACACAAATTCATGGCCCCACAAAACTTTTACTTCTTAAACTTTTAAAATAACAAGTTTCGAAAGATTTTTTTAAAAATTTTTTATACCAAGTCAAACTACCTCATTTAAATTGAAATGCATGGAGTAATTCCTACCAAGCAAACAAAAAAAGGTGGAGCCAACAAAGCATATAACGGGGAGAAACAAAGAAGAAACACTGAGGCTATTGCAATATAGACTAGGCAGGACCTCGAGTGAACCATAAGGAAGAACCTTAGGAAATCTTCGACACTCAATAGACTCCAGCATTCATTTTTTTTAAAAACATTTAGAAAAAATAATTATGACAATACACATCATTCTTTCTTAGTTTGAGCTTACTTTTCTGACCAATTTGGTTCTGCTAGATGACTCGAGTCTATCCCTGATGTCAACTTGAACTAATTATAGGTAAATATAACTTGGACGAAATTTAGTGGAATAATACAATAAAACAAAAGTTGATCTAACCTTATCTTGTTGATAGTATATAGTAATAGTATTTTGTCATAAAATCAAAACAGAGAGAATATGGCCGCCCATTTCAATTGGAAATAATGGCACTGTGGAAAGAATCAAGCCGACAATTGCCATATTTGTGCATGGCTATCAATAGTCATACAGTGACAATTAGGGACGAATTTATTCTTTCGTCGCAAAGCATGGTATAAAATTCAATAAAATTTTAGTAAATATTAAATTTAAATTCATAATTTTAATAAATAAAAAAATTCATATAAAGAATCATAAATTTTAATCTATCAAATTAAAATCATGAATTCATTATGTGATGATACATTGATGCAGCCAGATTTTGATCTTCTTTGGAGTTTAATGTGGTTGAGAAACAGGTACAGGTATAGGTAGAGATAGCCAACCTCTCCATCCCCTCTTATAAAAAAAAACTACATTATTAAATTGTTGACGTATATATCTATCACTCTATTCAAAGATATGATAAAAAATCTTATCAATTCCGAAAAGGAGAACATGCCACTTTAGTTATCCCTTCTGCCGCTCCTTTTTTGCTTTTTCATTATTGTTGTTGTTTTTTTGTGCCAAGTAAAAGAGGAGTGACTGGTTTCATTGCAAGGAAAAGAGTTGTGATTGGACTTCAATTAATTAAAGTTCACAACTGGTCATCTCTGGGGGATGGCAACCGGGGCGGTTGCGGGGCAAATAAATATAAACTCGCGAAGGTTTTAACTCGCTCCGCCCTGCAAAGTATAATTTGTTATTTTTAAACCGTCCCGCCCTGCATAATGTTTTTTTTTTTAAATTTTCTAATTTGAGAATATTATCAAAAGAAATATTCCAATGCATTATAATTTATTTATTTTTCTTTTTAGAGACATTTTATGCAATTTTTCTTAATTTTATAATTTATAGCCTATATGTAATTATATGTAATGCACTTTCACCTTTCATTTGAGACTTGAGCATCAAATTCTCTTGGAACAGATATCACTGAATCCGAAAGAAGAAAAGGAATTCTAATTAATCCCATAAAGCAAGAGTACATCTCGTTAAATGTGAGCAGAGCAGCGTTTTAGGTTTTAATTCAAAATTCAAAAAACTAAAATTTCGTCCCGCGACCCGCCCCACACCGCATTAATTTATTTTAAAAAATTAGAACCCGCTCTGCCCAGCAACGCACCAGCAAACGCTGTAACCCGCCTCGCCCCACGAACACTGAAACTCGTCCCCCCACCCGCATCACCCCATTGTCATCCCCATCTCTCCCTGCCGACTCTCTACTCTCTCCTTTTTCACATCCAATTGAATTCCACTCTCCTTTCATCCAAATTATGTTAAAAAGAAAAGAAGAAAAAAAGAAGGAATCATTCGCTTCACTGTCTTCACAATTGAAACTTTAGTATATAAGGAAGTTAAAGAAAATCTAATAAGTAAAAATATTTAATTAAGTGATTATAAAAATATTTAATTAAGTGATTATTAAAATATTTTATTGTTTACCGGGAAAGTCGCTCGATTGTTTTAACAGTTGTTTTGATAAAATAATAAAAAGAGATTTAAGGCAAGTAAATTAAAAAATGATTTGAAACCCTACAGAGCTAGTTTGAACCATGTGCTCCGTATGAAAGTTTAAGACAAAAAATTGCAATAAATCAACAAGGCGATGTTTTTTTTTTTTTGGTAAACAAAGATTTATTCAACAAACACTACGAGTTATTACAACAAGAACTCAGTCTAGGCCACAAAGTGCCTTGACTGTCTCTTTCTAGTGCATGAAAAGTAAAGACAGGCGGAATAGCATAAATTTGCAAAGTACAAAAAGTGTTCATGCTACAACCATTTTTAGCTAACAGGTCCGCTACTCCATTAGCCTCCCTAAAGATGTGCTTCAGCTGTGGATCATGCGCCATCCTCAATAGGTACCTGCAATCATCAATTAAGTTTTGGTAGAGACTATTGTTAGAATTTAAGAGGTTTAAAAGCTCCAAGCAGTCCGTTTCTATTACTAAAGGGAGGAGCTTCTTGTCTATTGCGAGCTTGATTCCATGGAATAGGGCTAGGGTCTCCATGTAGATATTGGTTGCGTGCTTATAGCTCATATTGAATCCAAGGATC
>MU700200.1:31942-53679 GCA_026770625.1 Nicotiana glauca
AGTGCTTTATTATAGTTTTCCTCCTTCGTAAATTTTATTAGGTAGTAGTCGCTTCCCAGGTCAATAAGAGACAGATGTTCCGTTGGTTTCCATATAGCGTGAAGTTTATTTTGGAGGAACTGGTAGCCTAGTCTCCTTCCAAAAATTTTAATAATAAGAGCATTTGACCAGTTTCTATATATACGGTCCTTGTCTAAAGAGGTAATGGGTATGAAAATGTCCGCGTTTGGGTAATTGTTTGTTTCATCTTTGTGTATATATGCAACCAGGTTTGTTTGTACTGTCACCTGTCTCCCTTCAGGGTCATTGCTAGCATCTTTACCCGCTACCAAAGTGTCTAAGAATGACAACTTCATAGACGGATTAGTTTGGTCTTTGGATTCAGCTTTCGTTTTTCCCAGCTCAGTCTCCTTGCAAATTTTCATGTCTGTATGGTTAATGTTTGGTACAGATGAAGACTTGTTAGTACTCATGAGGGTTTCCTCGTATAAAGTAGGTTGTGTAGAGGGGTCTAATGCAAAATTGTTCTTGTCCAATCCATTTAGCTGCAGGAAGATTGCACCTGTTATGTTCATTGTTAGATGGGGGGATGAGGGGAGGTTTTGGGAGGTAGAAGACATGCAGAGAGAATGTAGAGTAACTCTCTCTCTAAGTGACATGTTGACATTCCTAAGGCGATGTTAAGATAGGAGGCCAACACATTTTGTTTTCATTTAAGTTCTTTCTTTCTAAATCATACATTGAGAGATGGAGAGAGAGACGGGTACTTTTGTTGTGATTAGTGGCTAATGTAGATTTTTGCTATGCAGGTTCAAAAACAGTTCAAAATAAAAGTCAAAAATAAAAAATATTGTAGCGAATGAGAATTTAACCAGCAACCTCATAAAGGTTTTGAATCCCCTTAACACTAAGTTATGGTCATTAGCTTCCTTGAGAAGCTAGCTATATAAGACAAGCAAGAGCCTTTTCATGATAGTACCCTTCGACAATGCAAAATGTTTTGTTAAAAAATGCGATTTTGGTTCAGTACGAAGCTCGATAATGATCGATGTTAGAGAGTTGGTGAGAATGCCTCCAGCTGGCACTCTGGCGCCGGGTCAGGGTTAAAGGAACAAGATCTGTTGGACCCGGGGCCAGCGCACTCCACAAATCCACGGAGACCTTAATCACTTTAAGATGACACCGTCTTCGAGAAACCAATTATCACAGATTTACAAGAGGATTCCTAATCAACGCTTCTAGCTAAACAATTTAGGAGATACAATAAGTACAATCGCAAAGTTATAACTCAACTAGGACAACAACATGCTAACTTTAAGAACTGGTCAGCAGTTGCGTTCAACTTTATTTTTCAAGCTCGTGAGGATTGATTTCTCTATTTTTGCAAGAAGCTTGAATGAGAAACTAAAACATTCAAGTGATGTTACAATATAAACTCATGTTGGTACTCCTTGATTACATCACTTGAAATGATGTGAGCACTTTTAGTTGGTCAGGAATGAGTGGGCACTGGAAATAGTGCAGTGCGACAGAAACAGTGCAGGCAGTCACTTCATTTCCAATTGTTCCCAACTGACTTTGTACTGCTATGAGGGAACCACAAGGGTAGCAGGTCCTTGTTTAGTTTCCTAGCTCCTGAAGCTGTAGCAGTTCACATTTGGCTGGAATCCAATAAATGCAGTGTAGTCCAAGTGTGTCAGGTTCCGTATCTGGTTCTTGACATTTAGTTTGTTAGATCATCAAAACACAAGGTAAAGATACTGAAAACTTATCAGACACACTGGGGTTACAGGTGATGAAGTGCTACATGATGCAAGTGAATATCAACGATTGATTAGTAGGATGATTTATCTTACCACTACCAGGCCAGATATTATGTTTGCAGTGCAAACTTTTAGCCAAATCATGCAAGAGTCCAAAAAGCCTCATTGGGATGCAGCTGTGAGAGTTGTAAGATACATTAAACAAAGAGCCTGGGATGGGAATATTCCTAAGCAGGTTGAGTGAAGATAACTTGACTTACTCCTGTGATGTTGATTGGGCAGGCTGTACAAACACACGCAGATCTATTACTGGCTATTTGATCAAATTTGGTGAATTGCTCATCCTTTGGAAATAAAAAAAATAGCATACAGTGTCAAGAAGCTTTGCAGAAGCAGAGTATCGAATTTTAGCAGCAATGACTGCAGAAATTGTATGGTTGTTGGGACTGTTTGCTGAGCTTGCTGTGACTATCAAGCAACATGTGCATTTCCATTGTGATAGCAAGGCTGCTTTGCAAATAACAACCAATCCTATCTTTCACAAACGTACTAAACACATAGAGATCGATTGTCGTTTTGTGCGTGACAAGATTAAACAAGGTGTGCTCATTGTATGGGGTCAAATTCTACCCATTACGTCTCCACGTTGGTAGGAACGACCAACGAATATACGCTAACCGAAGTAAGGGCACGACCTAAGGACGTCGGAGTGAACTGTATCATCGATCTCGTCGTCTCCCCGAAGGAACGCGACCAATCTCTATATTATTTTATTATTTCAAGCAGGGTCTCCTATTATATAAAGGAAGGATCCTAATGTTGTAAAGGGGATCTGGAATTTATTGAACAAGCATCAAACTCTCTCTCTTTTTCTCTCTCTCTCGAGTATCTAATCCATTAGAAGCAATAAAGAACACAATACATATCTCTAGATCTCATTATCTTCGATTACGATTTACCCTTCATTCATTTAAATTGTTTTCACTTATAAAGTATTTAGCATATTTTAAGTCAAACAATTTAGCACCGTCTGTAGGGATTTCGGCAATCGAAATCATAGTTTGCACCTAGAATATCAAAAGGAACAATGAACCACCCTTCTTCACACCCTACAGTAGCCAAAGATGGAAGAAAATGACACAAGAATAAAAGCAATAGCAAGCGTCACAACTAATCTCATAGGCCCTCTCAACGAGGCCAGTAAAGAGAACATCTTGACTACAACACCTGGTAGTGCACCGGATGGAGAGATCTCACCCTCTCCATCTGAAGACCTGACAATCTTGCATGAAAGAGGAGCCTCTACATCTGCAGTCAAAGAAACACCACCCTCGGGGTCAAGATACTACTGGAGGAGTGGTTGATGAACACTCTAGGTAGCTTTCTTGAAAAGTCACCCCAAAGCAACATTAGAAATCCATCAGTGGCAGACATCGCCGCTACCACCGGCGAACCTGATATTGTACGAACAAATAACACCCACATCGATGTCTAGGCCAACGATGGTGCACTCGCAGCCATCCTTAAGAAGATGGAAGAAATGGAGAATGAGAACAAGGCACTTCGAGATCAAATGAAATAGCATCAGGAAAGAGTAGACAAAATTCCCGATGCTCTTAAGTTACTGCCAAAACGTGACGTAGGGAGATTCGTCGAACAGCCGTACAGCGAGGAGGCTGCCCCTCACCCGATCTCGAAAACCTTCAAAATGCCACCCTACTTGAGGATATATAATGGGACTACGGATCCCGAGGATCATCTAATTCACTATATGACCGCTGTAAAGGGCAATGATTTGTCAAAAGAGCAAGTACCATCCGTACTCCTGAAAAAGTTCGGAGAAATGTTGACAGGAAGGGCCCTGACATGGTACTCTCAACTACCAGCTAGGACAATATCAACTTTCGAAGAAATGGCGGATAAGATCACCACCGCCCATGCAGGAGCAAAGAAAGCAGAGGCCAAGGTCAACGATATCTTCGCTGTCAGGCAAACCATAGGAGAGGGGCTCAGGGACTTCCTATCCAGGTTCAACATTTTAAGGATGAGCCTACCAAATGTATCGGAAGGCATGGAAGTCGCAGCTTTCCAAAATGGGCTGAACAGAGATGGTTCGAGGGCGACCAGAAAGCTACTAAGCCGACTCATGAAATATCCCCCCACCACATGGGAAGAGATCCACAACGCCTATTGTGCCGAAGTACGAGCGGATGAGGACGACCTCAATGGACCAACCCAATGGCTAACGACGATACAATCAGAAACAAGAAGGGATCGACGCAACGACGGGCGACGGGAATAACTCCCGCGTTTCAACAAAGAAAGGCATCAACCCTACATTAGATCCTCCCATCCACCACCTCCAAGGCACACAGAGGCATTGCAACGACATGTCGCTCCACTCCGAAATGAAAAAGGTACGCCCCCTTTATTATCTGCCCATAACTTTTGCGTGTCTCCTTCAGTAATAGTGTACGCACTGGAGAAGCTGGGCACCATGGTGCAATGGCCGCAGAAAATGAAATCAGATCCTACCGCAAGGAGGTCGAACGTCCTGTGCGAGTTCCATCAGGAAAGAGGACACAAAACCGAAGACTGCATAGGTCTACGACAAGAGGTAGTCAGGATGCTAAACCAAGGATACTTGAAGGAGCTGCTTAGCGATAAGGGAAAAACCAACTTCGCACGAGGACGGGAACAACCCCAAGGGCCGCCGAAACCACCTTCGCCAGCACGCACCATAAACATGATCATCGGAGGCGGCGACGATTCAGCAATCAACCACGTAAAGTTCACCACCACGCACAAATTGAAACGAACAATCGCCCACGAAGGGTATGACGACTTTGAAGATAGTATCACCTTCGATAAGTCCGATGCCGACGGTTTGTCTTTTCCTCATTATGATGCTTTGATCATAACTTTACGTGTTGCCGATACCGATGTTAAGAGAATAATGGTTGACGACGGAAGCCCCTGTATACATTCCATGTTAAGAGAATCATGGTTGCCTACAACGCCATTATAGGACGCCCCTGGATACATTCCATGCGAGCAGTCCCCTCAAGCTTCTACCAAGTGATCAAGTTCCCCACCACATGGGGAGTATTTAGCATTCGGGGCGAGCTGCGCACCGCACAGGAATGCTACCGAATCACTCAAGACTGTGCCCATACCAAACAGTTGAAAAGAGCAAGTGCAGGGGCATAGCAATCAGCCATGTCGGGAACTAAGGTCGACCCAACGATGGAAGCCATCAAAGATCCAGATGTCATAAAAGCCCGCAAAGCAACGGTCGAGAATCTCGACCCCGTCCAACTGGACAACACCGAACACATAAAGAAAGCCTACATCGGGCACAGCCTCTGCGACCCAAGTGAGTACCATGAATTTCTAACTAACCATGCAGATTTATTTGCCTTTTCTCATTCAGATATGCCGGGAATCCAGAAAGACATCGCCACTCATAAGCTGAACGTCGAGCCTCTATATCCGCCCGTGCGGCAAGTTAGAAGGAAGTTCAACGCCACAATCAACGAGGTGGTCAGTGAAGAAGTAGATAAGTTACTAGCCAACGGGTCCGTCAGAAATCAAAGTACCCCCAATGAGTTACCAATATCGTCATGGTCAAAAAGAAAAACGGGAAATGGAGAATGTGCGTGGATTTCACCGACCTTAACAAGGCATGCCCGAAAGATTAATTCCCGTTACCCCACATCGACCAGTTGATCGATGCCATAGCAGAACATGAACTGCTAAGCTTTTTAGATGCCTACTCCGGCTACAACCAGATCATGATGGCCGAGGAGGACCAAGAAAAGACAACTTTTATCACCCACCAAGGGATGTATTGCTACAAGGTGATGCCCTTCGGACTCAAAAATACAGGGGCAACGTATCAGAGACTGGTTACCAAAATGTTCAAGGAACAACTTGGCGAGACCATGGAGGTCTATATCGACGATATGCTAGTGAAGTCGGCAAAGAAAGAAGACCACATCGACCATCTGAAAGAAGCCTTCGAGATACTAAGACGGTACGGGATGAAGTTGAACCCGGAAAGTGCGCCTTCAGTGTGGCCTCGGGAAAGTTTTTGGGTTTCCTCGTATCACAACGAGGTATCGAGGTCAACCTGGACCAGATCAAGGCAATAGATGCAATACAGGAGACTTTGAACAGCAAGAAACAGGTACAAAAGCTGACAGGACGAATAGCCGCCCTGTCCAGGTTCATCTCGCGGTCTTCCGACAGGTGCCATAAGTTTTTCAACGTGTTGAGAAAAGATCACGGGCTACAATGGAGCGAGGAATGCATCGAGGCCCTGAGAAAATTAAAAGCATACTTATCTTTGCCACCGTTGCTAGTCAAAGCGAACCCAGGCCAATCTTTGCTGGTATATCTGGCGGTGTCCGAAGTTGCTGTCAGCACAGTCTTGGTCCGCGAAAACAAAGGTATGCAGTCTCCTATTTATTATATCAACAAAACCCTAGTGGATGCCAAAACATGGTACCCACACCTCAGGAAATTGGCCCTGGCGTTGATCGTAGCTTCATGAAAGCTTAGACCCTATTTTTCATGCCACCCCATAAAAGTAATAACGACCTTCCCCTTGAGAAGCATCCTACAGAAGCCTAAACTGTCGGGCAGGCTCGCCAGATGGGCCATAGAGCTCAGCGAGCACGACATATCATATCACCCAAGAAACGCCATCAAGTCGCAGGTACTTGCCGACTTTGTCACCGACTTTAGCACAGAGATATTGTCAGAGGCAGAACTGGAGGCCATTCACGCCTCCCCTAGTACCGACCTTTGGACCCTCTACACTGACGGCACCGCTAATGCCTCGGGATCAGGACTGGGACTCGTTCTCGAAGTCCTCGCGGCCGAAATAATTCATCAGTCCATACGATGCTCCGAGATGACTAACAATGAGGCCGAGTATGAGGCTGTGATTGCAGGTATGAAGTTAGCCATCAAATACGGGGCTTGACGACTCATCCTCCATTGCGATTCCCAACTCGTAGTGAACCAGGTCACCAGGACTTACCAAATGAAGGAGCAGAGACTACAAAAATACCAATTAGAAATCCACAAGTTGATGCCTGAGTTCGACGAATGCCGCTTCGAGCAAATCCGTAGGGCGCAAAATGTTGAAGCAGACGGCTTAGCAAAACTGGCCGCAGCCACCAAAAATATCAACAGGGAGAATGTAGTCACCCTCCTCCATTCAGCCATCGATCACGCTGAGGTACTCTCTTTAAATTTAACTTGGGACTGGCGCAACCAGTTTGTATCCTATCTGCAGAACAGGACACTCCCACTCGACAAAAAAGAATCCAAGAAGCTCCGCATACAAGTCGCCCGATACAGCCTGGTAAATCACGATCTCTACAAAAGAACGTTTGGCGGACCCCTCGCTAAGTGCCTAGGGCCGCACCAAATGAAGCAAGCGCTCGAAAAGGTGCATGAGGGTCACTGTGGTGCCCATACAGGTAATCGCGCCCTCGTTCGTTGCATCATCCGAGCCGGTTATTACTAGCCCACTATGAAAAAAGAGGCAGCGGAGTACGTTCGCAGGTGCGAACAATGCCAAAAGTATGCCCCCATGATACACCAACCAAGAGAGCCTCTCCAGTCAGTAATCTCACCTTGGCCCCTCATCAAGTGGGGGATGGACATAATCGGTCCCCTACCAGCGGGACGAGGAAAGGTACGATTTCTGTTAGTTTTAACTGACTATTTTTCCAAGTGGGTGGAATTAGGTGCGTACGCCTAGATACGCGAACATGAAGTCATCGCCTTCATATGGAAAAACATCATATGTCATTTTGGCATCCCCAAGGAAATTAGCTGCGACAATGGCCCCCAATTCATTGTCAAAAAGACAACTGAGTTCTTCGAGAAATGGCACATTAAGCGAATACTCTCCACGCCATATCACCCCGCTGCCAACGGCCAAGCAGAATCTTCCAACAAAGCAATACTGAACATACTGAAAAAGAAACTCAAAGAAGCCAAAGGGCTGTGGCCCGAACTACTACCGGAAGTGTTGTGGGCGCACCGGACCACGCCCAAATCCAGCACGGGAGAAACACCATACTCACTGGTCTGCGGGACCGATGCGGTCATACCCATCGAAATCGAAGAACCAAGCCTAAGGTATTCACATACCAGCGGAGCAGATAACGACATGAATAGACTTCAAGACCTCGACGAGGTCGAAGAACGAAGGGACATGGCCCACATAAGAATGACGGCTCAAAAACAACAGTTCAAAAGATATTACAACAAAAAAGCCAAAATAAGACCACTCAAAGTGGGTGATTACGTCCTCAAAGCCAAAACATTGGCGTCAAAAGACCCGAGCCAAGGAAAATTGGGCACCAATTGGGACGGACCATATAAAATCACAGCAACAGTGAGCAAAGGAGCATTCCGGTTGGAAACAATGGAAGGCATAACACTCCAAAACAACTGGAACGTCGCCCACCTCAAATACTTCCATTTCTGAAAGGTGTCTCCCGAGTCATACTCTTTTCCCCTTACCCGAGTTTTGTCCCAATTGGGTTTTCTCGGGGAGGTTTTTAACAAGGCGGCGGAGGGGGCACCTGGGGGTATCTGAGGACAAGTTTATCATACTAGCCACTCGACATGCGCTCCGAGCCGATATAATGAAGGGACTAGCCTAGTGAAATCTCCATTGTGTAAATAGCTAAGGCCACCATCTCCACTGTGTAAACGGCTAAGGCCACCATCTCTATTGTGTAAACGGCTAAGGCCACCATCTCCATTGTGTTAACGGCTAAGGCCACCATCTTCGTTGTGTAAACGGCTAAGGCCACCATCTCCACTGTGTAAACGGCTAAGGCCACCATCTCCATTGTGTAAACGGCTAAGGCCATCGCCATTAAACGTCGACCCCGCTCGACGACGACGGATAACAATTCGACGACAGTCGAAGTTATATCCTACTGGCCAAGGCCATCGCCACTAAACGTCGACCCCGCTCGACGACGACGGATAACAATTCGACAACAGTCGAAGTTATATCCTATTGGCCAAGGCCATCGCCACCAAACATCGACCCCGCTCGACGACGACGGATAACAATCCGACGACAGTTGAAGTTATATCCTACTGTCGAAGGCCATCGCCACTAAATGTCGACCCCCCTCGATGACGACGGATAACACTTCGATGACAGTCAAAGTTATATCCTATTGGCCAAGGCGATTGCCACTAAACGTCGACCCCGCTCGACAACGACGGATAACGCTTCGACGGCAGTTGAAGTTACATCCTATTGGCTAAGGCCATCGCCACTTAATGTCGAACCCGCTCGACGACGACGAATAACACTTCGATGACAGTCGAAGTTATATCCTACTGGCCAAGGCCGTCGACCCCGCTCGACGACGACGGATAACGCTTCGACGGCAGTTGAAGTTACATCCTATTGGCTAAGGCCATCGCCATTTAACATCGACCATGCTCGACAACGACGGATAACGCTTCGACGACAGTTGAAGTTACATCCTATTGGCTAAGGCCATCGCCACTAAATGTCGACCCCGCTAAATGACGACGGATAACACTTCGACGACAGTCGAAGTTATATTCTGCTGGCCAAGGCCAGCGCCACTAAACGTCGACCCCACTCGACGACGACGGATAATGCTTCGATTGCAGTTGAAGTTACATCCTATTGGCTAAGGACATCGCCATTTAGCGTCGACCCTGCTCGACAACGACGAATAACACTTCGACGACAATCGAAGTTATATCCTATTGGACAAGGACATCGCCACCAAATGTCGACCCCGCTCGACGATGATGGATAACAATCCGACGACAGTTGAAGTTATATCCTATTGGCCAAGGCCTTCTCCACCAAACGTCGACCTTGCTCGACAACGGCGGATAACGCTTCGACAATAGTTAAAGTTACATCCTATTGGCTAAGGACATTGCCATTTAACGTAGACCCTGCTCGACAACGATGGATAACACTTCGACGACAATCGAAGTTATATCCTATTGGCAAACGCCATCGCCATTAAGTGTCAGTCAAGCTCTACGACGAACAACATTCAGACAACGGTTAAAATTTTGTATTATTTATTCACTAAGATCAGGTTTTGACTTATCTGCGATAGCGGTCAGCCCCAGGGGATTACCCTCGAGACTGCCTGTACCACTTCGATGTTACCCAAAGAGGCGACGAATCTTCTACAAACAAACAAATATCAACTCTGCGGAGGTGAAGTTCCGAAAAACAAAGAACAACACAAAAAGAATGACAACAAAAGTATGATTCGTACATTATGACAAAAAGGTATATACATTCAGTCCCGCAAAGGGGCCCCATCACATTCCACAAAAAGCAAAACATATACAAATTTTAAGGAGCCTCACCATCTTGCCCATCGCCCTCTGTTTGTTCGCCATCGCATCACGGTGCGCATCCTCGTTCGACAAGGGCTGGGAAGAAGAAGGCCGAGCCACGTCTCCATGCCTTGGTGGGACAGTCCGCCTAAGAATGTCGACCTCTGCTGCCTTGGCTTCGAGTTCAGCAGTCAAGGCCGTAACCCTATGGTGCAAATCGGCAACCTCTGCCGCTACCCCACAACTAAGCTCCAACTCCTCTTCCCTTAATTTGAGGAGTTATTCCAGCTCACTATTATGAGCCACAGCCTTCATCAACTCCTCATCAGTCTTCTCCAGCTCAGCCACCATGCGCTTCAATTGCACCTCCTTCTGCTCAAGACCTTCCCGGAACACCCAAAATTTGGGGTCCTGTTGGAAAAAGTCCACCGCTGCCTGATGCTTGGAGCGGCACCTCTTATACTTCTTCACTATTTTATTGAAAACGGTCGCTTTCTTCTGCTCGCGACGCCTCCTCTCCACCTCCAAAACAAGGGTCTAAGGAGAAAACATGAGTTAGTACATATCAAAGCCAACCTCACAACATGCGGAAGAACAGAAGTTTACCCGTAAAGTCATGCCGGCGACCCTTCGAGATAGCTCCGCATCGCTGACAGCTCTTAACATTTCACGCTCGGGGGCGACACATAACAAGGCCATCTCTAATGCCACCTACTCGCTGTGCTGCAACAAAATAATAAGCCCCCGGAATCACGATTCGGCTATCGGACCCGTCCGCTATCATCTCCACATACACGAGACCTTCCGCCAGCCCGTCCATATCTTCCTGGGCAATCTCAGGATCCGATCCCTCAGCATCCCCGCCAACAATGGACATCGATCCACCCTCAGCAGCACGAATCGAGCTGGCACCGGCAGCAGCACTCGCCTGATGGGCCGACCTTCCCGAACAAATAGCGTCGGCCATGAAGACAGGTCTAGGCATTTGACGAGACACGTTACTCCTTTCATCCTCAGTCTCCACCGCATTGCCCGTCTCAAGCCTCCACCTTTTTCTCTACTCAGTCTCCTTGCCCTCGGAAGGCTCATCCGCAGGCTGCGGAGATGGTGTCAATGATGTCGCTTCATTCGTAGACGCCTCCATAGGCGCAACCTCTTGTAAAGGAACTATAGGAATACCCTCCCTGACGGATGCACAAAGTACCTCCTGAGCATCCGGGCCAATATCCAATCGAGCGGAGGTAGATACCGTTGCCTTCCCCCTGGAAACGGTTCGACCTGTCGATACAAATAGTTCAATTGATGAAGCTTGTGGAAACAACTGACTAAAGTCGAAGAACTACCTGAAGGGCCTACGGGGCCGTAGCGTTGAAGAAATGCGGACCATGTGCGGGTTTCTTCCGCGTAAGGCAGCAAATCGGCTACCCATTGCTTGATACCAGTGATGAACCGGGGTGTGTGAGCTATTGCTACAAATTAAAAGGAAAAATCATAACGATGGTACGATCAGAACCGCCGAGGTCACGTATGATAAAGAATTCGACGAATGGAAACGCTTACGTTTCGAATTCCACCTCTCTGGAACCCGACAGGGTTAGATACCAGGTGCTCTGTTTTAATAAAGAAGTACCTACGCCCGTAACCATGGCTGGCTCGGTCATCGGTCTTGACCACCAGCCCCTTCGAGCCACGGCTCTTCAAATGCAGCATGGTACCCCTTAGATAACTGGCGCTGAATAACTGCAAAAGGTGGTGGACAGAGACCTCGCACCTAGCCAGATCTGCGTATGTAGACATTATCCTACACACTTTTAAGGTGTATGGATTAAGTTGAGACGGACACATGTTGTAAATGCGGCAAAGCTCCACCGCCAAAGGAAAGATGGGAAGACCATAACCAATTAAAAATAGATATTCATAAAACGTGCAATATCCTGATCTGTGGACGTTCGCATAATCCGTTCCCGCTGGGACCATCTCCACATGAGCAGATATGTCGAACGATGTGCGAAAACTATCTAAGTGATCCTGTGTTAACTCAGAACGCTCCGAAGGTTGCGCGGGGGAGTCCTTTTGGAAGTCTTTCCTAACAAGAAGTTGCTTCGGTAGCACGTTGTCCACAGTAAGAGGGGTGAGGTCCTCTTCTCATTCTCCCTCATCGCCGCCAGATGGAGGTGGTACATCGAATGGCGTATTATCGCTAGCCCTCGGATTATTATCCCGTCGGTGTTTTGCCATAATTTTCGTTCAGGGAGCGGTGTATAACACAACAGAAAGTGTGATTTCTGAGAAACGGTGGGGTTTCGAATAAAGGGAGTGCTTTCTTAGAAGGCCAGAAAATGCTTGCAAATGATCAAAAGTCGGATCAAGTCAAACCCTTCCCCTATTTATAGGTTTGGGTGGTGTTGAAATCGAAGAGACAGAGTTCAAACGGGCGCGAGAAACCAAGCATCAGAACGTCTTTTGTGCTTCATCGGGAATATGCGTAATGATGACGCATGCGAGTGATGACGTCACTCTAAGAAAGAGATTGTGCGTCAAGATTTCAATAATCTCAAATGTTCACTCTCATTCACGATGCCGTCTTCAAGCATGGTCAAATTCTCCCA
Organism: Nicotiana glauca; assembly: GCA_026770625.1. Classification (NCBI taxonomy): domain Eukaryota; kingdom Viridiplantae; phylum Streptophyta; class Magnoliopsida; order Solanales; family Solanaceae; genus Nicotiana; species Nicotiana glauca. Next base: position 44,700 of record MU700200.1, read on the forward strand.
GAACGAGATTCATGGTTTCGTCCATCGGGGACGCACCTCGATGCGTCACCGACGAACGGAGGGATTAACTGTAAGGTGTCAAATTCTACCCATTACGTCTCCACGTTGGTAGGAACGACCAACGAATATACGCTAATCGAAGTAAGGGCATGACCTAAGGACGTCGGAGTGAACTGTATCATCGGTCTCGTCGTCTCCCCGAAGGAACGCGACCAATCTCTGTATTATTTTATTATTTCAAGGAGGGTCTCCTATTATATAAAGGAAGGATCCTAATGTTGTAAAGGAGATCTGGGATTTATCGAATAAGCATCAAACTCTCTCTCTCTCTCTTGAGTATCCAATCCATTAGAAGCAATAAAGAATACAATACATATCTCTAGGTCTCATTATCTTCGATTACGATTTACCCTTGATTCATTGAAATTGTTTTCACTTATAAGTATTTAGCATCTTTTAAGTCAAACACTCATGTCTGTCTTTGTGGGAACTAAGGATCAATATGTAGATTTGTTAACCAAAGGGCTTGGCTATTCGCAACATATTTTTCTTTTAGGTAAGCTTGGAGTGCTCAATATCTTGCATCCTCCGGCTTGAGGGGAGTGTGAAGAATAAGTAGTTAATATTGTTAAGCTAGTGTTAGTTAAAGGTAGTTGGTGGTGGGTCCCACTGACCATAGTTAGTTTGTTAGAACTAGGGTTAAGTTAAAGTGTATATATATTGTAATTACATGAAGTGGAAATACAGATATTCATTTTCCTTTCTCTACATCAGTCTCTTCTTCCAAATCTCAATCTCCGCAGAGCTTCAATTGACAATTCATGGATGAATCTGAGAGATAAACTCAGATTCATTAAGCTCACACCTAAGTTATTTAAATTAGTCATTTTTAAGATAGACACATACACATACACAAAATGTATGCCGAAGCTTACGGGTCCAGTGACCTCGCACTCTCAGTGTTATAAGTTGCTTTGCTTACTATAAGAGGCATTTGGGTTATTATCCTTGAGTGATCCATAGAACCACGTTTGGACTGGCGTTTCAATGTGTGGTGCATAGGTTCCACCTTAGATAATTTATATATACCACAATCACAAATTAGTTGAGTTAATTACTTTATATGAATTAGGCGTGTTCAAACCAAACCGAAAAACCGCACCAAACCGAAAAACCAAACCAAACCGATTAAAAAACTCGACTAGGTTTGGTTTGACTTAGTTTGATATTGAGTAAACAAACCCGAACCAACCGACATATAAATATATAAATTTTATTTATATTTTTAAGACTTTGTAGTGATTTTTCTTTAAAAAATGTAGAAATATTTGGGATACTCTCATGTATTAACCTTGAAAACGTGAATTAACGAAAAATTATTGTTAGACGACTAAGAAAATAACTATCATGTGTTACTAAAAAATTTCTACCATTAGAATATTTTAATAGATCATATGTTTGTCAATTTTTTCCATATTTACTAAACATATATCCACTTATCAAAGCTTTATCTATAATTTTAATAACGTAAGATTGAAATAATATTCATGTAACAAAAAACCCGAAAACCCGAAATACCGACAAAATCGAACCAATCTAAACCGATATAATTGGTTTGGTTTGGTTTTGATAAAAACCGAATCAACCCGGTCCATGCACACCCCTAATTATGAATTATTTACATATCACAAATTAGTTGAGTTAATTACTTTATATGAATTATTTACGTCTCCATCTTGCTTTATTTAAGTTCAAGTATTCAAAAATTTCGTCTTAATTCTTAAATGAATTATTTTGTCTATTTCGATCATATAGCTGCTCTTTCTAAGAGACAACTTAGCTCAAGTGACTCGTATGAATGGTAATATTGTTCTATATCATAGAACTACACCCGAGGAAGACGTTGTATACATAAAAAAATATCCTAAGATGAAACTCCATTTATTGTATTGGTCGTCAATGCACGACCATCTCCTAGTAATCTTACTTAATTTAGGACTGATTATATTTTCCCGTTTACTTTTCCTGCCAGTATAAATATATTATATACTAATTATACACTATTAGATATGTTATGCATAAATCGTACATATATTATATATCCACTTATTGTTTTTAATTCAATTGATTGAAGAACTGTCTATTTAGGTTAATTATTCGAAACAAAATACATTTCAAGGATACTATGAATAAAAATAAGGAATTTTTACCTCCTATTGCAAAGGTTAACACCTTATTTATTTTAAATAAATACCATTTTAAAAAATTATATTCTATAGATACCTTTTAATATTTATAGCAAAATATTTAATTTTGGTTACCTCCTAGCCCTATGCCACTAAATACGCTATTCAGTTACACTATTTTATTTCTCTCTCTACTTTGATACATCCCATTCTCTTCTCCCACACGATGCTTAATCACAAAAGGGCACAAATTTCTTTCTCTCTCAGTGAGGCAGCGATGGACCACCAAAAGGGCACGAATTTCTTTCTCTTACAGTGAGGCAGCAATTGAGTCATTTTACAGCGAAGGCAGCGATGGACCACCAAAAGGGCACGAATTTTTTTCTCTTTCAGTGAGGCAGCAATTGAGTCATTCTGCAGCGAATCGTTTACTATTTGTGCTTGGACTTGCGTGGCCAATAGTGGCTGCTGCGATTGAGGCGTGACAGTTGCGGCGATATCTACCAGTTTACTCATCGTCGATTTAGAAGTAGAGAACTGGATTATTGAGAATGGACCAATTAGTGTTAGTAATTTCTACAACCGAAATTGAATCCAAAGGAGATGAAGCCTCCGATCGACGACGGCGTGGGAACAATGAGATTCAGGGATTTTGCTCGACAGTGAATTCTCTGAAAATTAGGGTTTGTTCTTGAACAAAGACAGCGAAGTTTGGAGCTGAGCAACTTGATTTTCTTTTAATATATTTTAATATTTTTTCGACGTATCGCGCCGTATTTTCATGTGTTCATTGTCATTTTGTTGTTGTAATTTAATGTATCTCGCTGTATTTCATGTATTTCATTGTATTCGCTGTCTTTTTTTTCATTGTATTTCAATGTATCCTATTGTATTCTATGTATTTTATTGTATTCATTGTCTCGCTATGTGCCATGAATATATTCATATATTTTTTTTATTAATATAATTTATGTATTCAAATGTATTATATAATTTTTCTAAAAATTGCTATATTTTTGGGGTATTTTTCGGTTGAGAATCTTTTTTATAACTGAAAATATAATTTTTATGTGTTATAATTGAGTTTGTTGAGTTATATTAGGAGCCTATTATGTTAATTGATTCACTTTCCGTTTTAAATAGAGTGTAGTCCCCGATTTCACGCCGTGAATACAGTTGAATAGAGTCGAATACAATAATTTGTCTAGCGGTAATCCCATGTTTCACTTCATGAATACAGTCGAATACACTAGAATACAACAGCTAATTAGCTGGACTTCCCTGATTCACACCTATTTTTGTTACTGTATTCATGAATACAATAGCTTAAATACATCAAATCCATCTTATAACCACAAAAAAAATATCTATAATCCGTAATGTAGCAAATAGTATCTACAAATGACTAATTAAATTTCCCTATGAATAATGATAGAAAAAGTTGACCCCCGATGACATGGACCATAATAAAAAGTGTAGCGAAATATGGGCCCAAACATAAAGCGCTCTCCAACCCAATATGATTCCAAATCCTCGTAAGATCTAACAAATATCCAACTCAATCCAGCCCAAGAAGTATCCGACTCCCGCCGACCAATGAAATTACATAGTTAAACGCTCTTATAAAATCTCAATCAAGCTTGTCATTCCAACGCGGCGGCGCGTGTAATTTCTGCAGACGCCATGTCGGAACGGGAAGCTCTACCGCCGCTATTCAAGCAGAAATCATGGTCTCCCGATATGCTTCGAGAAGAAGCCTGGCTCAAGCGAAAAGGAAATTACCGCAGGAAGCTCGTCGACCGTCGCCGATCGAAGAGCGTCACCGACGACGACCTAGAAGAGCTTCGTGCTTGCTTTGACTTAGGTTTCGGGTTCGATTCGCCCGATTTGGATCCGAAACTCACCGAAACTTTTCCTGCTTTGGAGCTATATCAAGCTGTGAACAAGCAGTACAGTAATACATTATCTAGATCTTCTTCGTCGTCTACTGTAGCTTCAGATCTTGATACGGTGTCGTTTGTTGAAAGCTCAAGCTCTATTGTTGATCCAGGTAAATTGAAACTTCTATGATTTTCTTGTTTCTTCACAAGATGAAAATTGATATTTAAAAAAATAAATAAATTCTTGTTCTTTTAACGAATTACAGGTGAGGATCCGGAAATGGTGAAGACGAGATTGAGACAATGGGCACAAGTGGTGGCTTGTTCAGTACGACACTCATCATCATCTTCATAAAAGGCGTCTGCTTCAAAAATTCAAAGAAAAGTTTCAGCAGATTTTTTTTTTGGGCAAAAAATATTTTTGAAAACAAAATTTTTAAAATTTGAAACGCCACCTAATTGTTCCTTTCTCTTACTTACGGAAAAAGCAATCTCTTAACTTCCAAAAATCAAAAACGTAATATATTGTAAGCATTTATTTTCTGCACTTTGGAGGTTTAAGTGTGACCATTTAATTGTTTTGTACTTTTTCCAAGTGTGGGATATTACTATTGTTCTTGGTATATAATAACACTGACACGTTTGTTCTAAGTTCTGCTTGATATTCAATACTACTAATTACTATGATTCAATCTATCGAATGGCATATGCTAGCATTTTATTTTTGCTTTCTTGGTTTCTTTTATATTTAATTTCTAGCGTTTTTATGACGGTAAATATCTCTATGTGTCAATTAATTATGGTTGTTCATTTTAGAATCAGATCTAAAATTGTCAATGTCTTTTCGAGATAAATATTTAAACTTATTTGTCTCAAAATGTGCCACTTTCCCTTTCGGGTATTCAAAATAAATGGACTTTAAATAAAAATTTAAGATATATTCACCATCAATTTTGATACAAGGAAAATTGCACTTCATAGTTTTTTTGGTAATTTGAATGTATAAACACTAAATTAATCTAGTCTGATTTAGCTCTAACTAAAGTAACTTTCCGTAAGCCAAACTGTCACTGGAATTTGGATGGAGTAGTACATGTTATAAATTATAATACATACAATATGATAAAAGCACTATACAAGATTATCAGTTTTGATTTTTTATTGCTTACTCTGAGTCTCTGACAAGGATAAAAATAATATCTTCCCTAGGGAACCCAAACCTAGTTCAAGTAATTGTGAATCTGTGATAATCTATAGTATTATTAACAACAATGTAGTAAATCATTTTTTAATCTTTGACGATGACAACAGGATATTTCTGTAAGCACTATTGCTCACTTTTCACTTTGGTCACTTTATTATATTCTCCTACTGCTATTATTTTAGAGTCTAACTTCCATAATACAGCTACCACGAAAAATATCTTACTGGTAGATGTAGCCAGGGCTGGCTCTAAGGTTATTAGAAGTAAGGCTTGTACCTTAGATCCTCAAATTTAAAAGGCTCTATTTTTTTATTTTTTTATTTAGAAAAAATAGATTTATAAGTATTTAAAAAAATATTTAGTACTTTTAATAAAATTCTTTTTATAACAATTGCCTCAAAAAAATAAAAATTACAATTGATAAAATCTTATCTAAAATCAACAATGTCTCAAAAAAGATTAAATAAATTTGCTATACTCTCGTTTGAAAAGGAATTATTAGAGGAATCGATTATAAAAAATTTATTAACTTACATCTCAAAAAGATAGAAAAATAGATTTCAAAAAAAAATTATCATATCATTCTTTTAAAAATTTAGGTCTCGCATTAAACTTTGGCTTTAGGCTACACATATGCTTGAGTCGCCCCTGGTTATAGCAGGAGATATCTTACTGCAATTTTTCAATTACCTTATTATACACTATTTGAAACCTTATTACCTTCCGTACTCAAGTTTCAATTTAATTACATGATCATATACAATTTACCAATTATGTACAAATAAGTTTTAAATGAGTATCCCTTTATATTGAGAATTGAATAAGGAATTAATATCAGTTATTTTCTTATCAATTTATACTTCCCCTCTCTCCCTCTCTATACTCTCTCTCCCTCTCTATACTCTCCTTCTCTCGTTTTTTTTTTCAAATTGGTCTTCATTTGATGTTGTCTGTTTTTAAGATTTCTTGTTGTATATAGTTTTAACGGAATTCATCAATGGATTTCAATCGTTTTAACTTAGCAATTTCCTTTCATGTTGCACAATTGGTGTTCAAATTAAAACTGACAATCAATAAATTTTGAAGGTGCTTGACTCTCTACCATTGACAGCCATTAAAAAGAGCTGGAACGCGTTCGCGTAAGGGTAATAATTAGTGCATCGCGTTCGTGTGGGAGTGCCTTGCGTTCGCGTAAGAGGGGCCTGGGGCCCTGCCTAGATTGTTCAATGCGTTCGCGACATTGAGATCGCGTTCGCGTAGGTAAGAGAACCTGTGCATCGCGTTCGCGTACTGGAAGATGCGTTCGCGTAGAGTAAATTTGTGGCCAACATTTTCTGGTCATCGCAAACGCGGGGGGTTTTGGCCGCGTTCGCGTAGGGTAAAACCTGGGCGTCAGAAGGGTTTTTAATTGGCATTTCATCCGCGACTTGGGTTCATTTTTCACCATTTTTGAGCAAGCTTGGGAGCTTTTGGCAAGGAATTAAGAGGGTTTCGAATAGATTGGAGGTAAGTTTTATGAGTTAAAAACATGATTATATTGAAGATTCATCCTTGAAATCTCTGAAATTTGGATAGAAATTGAAGAAACTAGGGCTTGGTTTTAGAATGTAAAAATTGGAATTTGAAGGGGCATTTGAACTCCGATTTTGATAAATTTTATATGTACGGACTTGTGGCGAGACGAGGATTCCGGAAATGTGAATTTCGTAATTTTTCGAGAAGCGGGCCTGGGGCTCGGGTTTTGCTAGTTTCGAGATTTTTGTCATATTTCGATTGTTTTCGATTGGGTGTTGTCCTATTAGCATATTATAATGTATTCCTTATGATTTTGGTTAGATTTGACGCGCGTGGAGGCCAGTTTGAGGAGCAAAGGCGACGCGGGCTAAAGTTTTCGCCGATTCGAGGTGGGTAATACTTGTAAATGATGTCCTGAGGGTTTGAGACCCCGGACTTGCACATCATAGTGCTGTATTGTGGTGACTTGCACGCCAAGTATGCACGTGGGGTAGAGCACCGTTGGGGATTGTGACTTGGTCCGTCCTGGTTGTTGATTTTACTGTGTGATTGGCTGAAAACTACTTGATGCTATTATGATTTGGGCTAAATGCCATATTTTGGGCTTCGTGCCGGATATTTAAATCCTTCAGGGATCAATATCATTGTTTTTGCATTACTGTGCATATTTTTATCTCAGTCCAAGGTTTAAAATATTATTTTGCAAACTTAGCCATCTTTCTAAGATTTGAAAACTTAAATGATGTTTTAATGACATTTTAGCTGAGAGTTGCTATGTTACTATTGCCCAAGGGGCTTATGAGCATTCATGACTATGCATGGATCGGGCTGCACGCCGTAGCGGGAGTGATATTGATATTGCGCTTGGGCTGTAGGAGCCCCTCCGGAGTATGAACCCCTACAGTGAGCGCCTGGCGCCCAAATGGATCGGGTTGTACGCCACAGCGTCATGTGCATTGCATTGCATTCATGCATTGGTTTATGTTTGTACTACGTGGCATGACATTTAGCACTCATATATTATTGGCATACCTATACTACTTGCCTGGTTGACCAGATACCCTGGTGTTATTGGTTAATAGAGTGATGTGCCCGAGTGGATGATTTGGGTGCAGACTTGCACTACTTGATATTGTATGAATGTGCTTAACTGTTAAAAATAGAAGAAAGAGATGTTTTCAAAAGAGGTTTTAAACTGAGCCAGATGTTTTATAAAGGATTTTCATGGAACTACTGCTGTCTAAAGGTGTTGTACTGTATTTTATAGCATGATGTAGTTCTCTTACATGGTTTCTTTCTTCTCAGCATTATTTACTCTTATTACCGCTGAGTTGGAAGTACTCACTTTACTCCCTGCACCGTGTGTGCAGATTGAGGTATTTTGGGAGCTTAGCTGAGCTAGTCGCTGCTTCAGAGTTTATTTGGAGTTGTCGAGGTAGCTGCCTGATGTCCGCAGGATCCGACTCCTTCCCTATCTCTTTACTATTTTCAGCAGTTTTGATCATTTGTAGTATGGAGTTTTATTACTCTGTATTGTTAGAGGCTCTAGACTCATGACCCCAGGTCTTTGGGAGATTATCCAGTTTGGTTTCTATCTATCAGTTAAGATTTTAGCTTTATTGTCGATAATGATAATCAATTAACTGATTTTGAGCTTCATGCTCGGGTTGAGAGTGTAAATGGTCGGGCTTGCCTAGTAGTTGTGTTGGGCGCCATCACGACCAGGATTTGGGGTCGTGACACCTAGGGAGTCGTGATGGCGCCTACTCGTAGAAGCTAGGCAAGCCATGGACTTAAGAATCTATAAACTCTTTTATTCTTAATTCCTTTTTAACCAATTAAATTAACAGGGAATAAACAATTAAATAACAGCGGAATATAAAATTTAGCGACAGTCTTAAATAAATATAAACCCTATATCCTGAAGACCAACACATGCCTCTAACCAGAACCTGGTGTCACAACTCACAACATCCACGGACTGTCCAGGATTACTACAAATAAGTGTTTGAAAGAAAAGAACGTAGTCTGTCTCGAGTACAAATGATAACAGAATATAAAAACTGATAGAGACGCTTGCTTGCGGATACCAGCAGGGCTACCTCGGAGTCTCGGTGGACTGAAGGATGTCTCCCTCGGAGTCTCGGTGGACTGAAGGATGGCTCCCCATCTACTGCTGATGACCAAACGCTGCT
>MU700200.1:65486-106174 GCA_026770625.1 Nicotiana glauca
TTGTCATGAGATGCTTTGCAAAACGAGCAAATTGAAACTGAACTAGGAGGAAGTAGAGGATTATTGATGAATTTAATCTTCCTCTCATGATTAGCCATTTGCTACTTCTCAAGAAAAGATTTGCACCCAAGGATGTGGCTTAGTGGTCAATGAAGTAGTTTGAGAATCTGAGGACTTAGGTTCAAATCCCAGCGGAGATAAAAAAACACTAAGCGATTTCTTCCCATCCAAGCCTTGGTGGATAGAGTTACCAGATATACATTGCTGGTGGGAGGTAGCTAGTATCTCATGAAATTAGTTGAGGTGCGTGCAAGTTGGCCAGGATACCGCGGTTATCAAAAAAAGAAAAGAAAAGAAAAGATTTTCCTTTGTGCATTACCTGACACACGAGAGACTTTCACATTTTTTATTAGATTTTCAGGTATTCAAACTAATCAATGGAAGGCTGGCTGTTGATTACTTCATATTAAATTTAAAATGGTTTTGTGGTCTTTTTGGTGTATCTTAGTATAGAATTGACATATCTGGCAAAATCGTCTTTTGTAATTTTCACTGATATGTGTTGAATCACTCACTTTAAGTAGTAGATAATCATATTTTACAAGTCAAAACTGCAGAAAATCATTTATTACATTATCACTTTTAGAACACACTCTTCTTAAATGCTATGAGTCATTATTCAATAATAACAAAATATAGCCAAGTATTCTGATAACTAAAGCGAAAGTTTATATCTATCATAGCAACCAGAAGGTGCCTAAAAAAATTTACAAAAACGCTGGACCCGAATTCTTCAGGAATTGCAGGGGATCCTGGGAATCCAGCATTTGATCAAATTCACATACTACCTGATTTATGCACCAAAAATGCAGATCCTCAAGACTTAGGGAAAATTCTAATGCAAATTTGCTTGTGGACGCATTAAAGTACGAGCTACCCTTTTACCCTGTGCATTTTTTTTTTGGTTGTCCTCTTAATATATTTTTATGTGCTTGATTCCCTCATGTCCACCTGAATTGACTTGTCAAAGCTTCTTCATTTGCCACTCCCCTTTCATATTCCTATCATGGATTATTCCCATTCATTTATTTACACCTACACTTTTCCATGAAACAGATCATCTGTATAAGATGCTATATAGTTTAGCCATGGTAGGCATGATATCCTAGAATTTTCCTTAACTGGTGCAGTCGTTCTGGGATTAATTTAGCAGATAACTGGAGATATTTGAAAATTTGATCTTCAGGAAGGTTAAGGACACATTCTTATCACGGGCAGCCCCGATGTTACTATGATCATGAGTAGGAGTGGCAAACGGTCGGGTCGGGTCGGGTCAGGTCGGATATGGTTCGGGTCGGAAACGAATAATAAAAATGGATCAATTATCCGACTCGGCCCATATTTAATACGGATAAAAACGGGTTAACCGGCGGATAATATGGGTAACCATATTATCCATGGCTTCTTGCATATGATCACTTTTGGGAGAATTCTTAGTCTCCCTAACTTGAGGAACCACCAATTTGAGGCTTTACAAATGTAAAAGTTAGACCCGTTGGTTATCCATTGGTTATCTATTTTCTAAATGGATAATATGGTTCTTATCCATATTTGACATGTTTTAAAAAGGTTCATTATCCAATCCATTTTTTAGTGGATAATATGGGTGTTTAATTGTTTTCTTTTAACCATTTTGTCACCACTAATCATGAGCTATGGGAACCAAGCTGATAGAAAGCTGCAGTTGAAATTTTGACATGTTTCTCTTTCACCAACCTGTTAAAAAAGTTAGAAAATTCACAGATTTGCATGTTTCACATATTGACTTCAGGATGAGTGCATGGGATGGACAAATGAGAAGCATAATACATTTCTTGATTGTCTTGAAGCATCATTTGTTGAGCAGTTGCACAGATCAACAGTCTTGTGTGCTGGTCGTGTGGAGCTGAACAGGAGTTGCAGAAATTTGTCTCAAAAGCTGTTTGCTCCCAGTGATAAAGCTTCTAAGCAGGTCAAAAAATCAACAATAGTTACAATTTTTGTTTCTGGAGCTATAAGATATACTATCATTTAGCTGCTATGCTTGAAGAACCTGAACCTCGCTCCTTATACCCACTCCACAACTCCCCAAAAAAAAAAATCTTGCTTGAGAGTTTCTTTCTTATCTTCCAGTTTACTGCTCAGCGAGATGGGTGTTGGAAGATCAATATTGAGAGCGACCAACCTGAGCTGTTTGTTAGGAAGGGTGATGAGTTCCATCACGTTACGGACCTCCAATTATGTTCTAGACTCCCTACTGAGGAAAATCAAAGAAGAGATAAGAGGACTTCATCTCATGTACGTAGAGAAAGATCAGACCTGCTCTTTACCCCTCCTGCAGAACTTCAGAAACCAGTTACCAGAATTGCTGGTAAGCACTTGTAACATCTATGTGCAGATTCTTCTTACTTCAGGAGTTAAAGGTTTTAGTTGTTTTAGCATATTGTTTATGCCAAATTAGTGTAATATTTTCCTCCTGTTGTACTTCTCTCTCAGTTTTGCTTCTTCTGTACCACAGGTATTTTAGTGGAATTAAAGCATATATGAGCATTCATGCAGGAATTATTTAGGGTGTTTTTGCATTCATTTAGTGATCATTAACATCTAACCTGGTTCCTTGTATGCTCACGCAAGGCAACTGCATTAGTCGTGTGATATACTGTTCCTTTGATAAGTACATATTTTGTCTGCATGTGGTCAAGATTGGTGGTCCCACTCTGTGGGACTATACTGGGTAGTTGTTGTTGTGGTCAAGATTGGTGGAGTTGGAACATGCATTGACCTGCTACTTAAATACTTGAATCATCTTCAACACGTTTGGTTACAAGTTATTTAATCAGTGTGATAATCAGTTTGTTAAGATGACTCTGGCAGGGGACATTTTCCTTTAGGATTACAACTAACTAGTTCCATTTACGTTTTAAGTTAAGCTTTCCAATTGGTATTTATTACTTAGAGGAGTTTGAGAAACGACGCCAGAGTGGATGGATGAATATATCACAGATGCTTTGGCTGCTTTAGTATCGTTTCTCCATGTTTCAGTGGATGTTGCTGATTTTTGTCTTGTTTTTTCTTGGAAGCTTTAGAGCATACTTTGCTTGAACTTGGTCAAATCTTGAAATGTGGAGGTTTCACAACTGCAAAAACCTTCTAAGTTGTCCTTTGCCTTGTCTTGTTAAGGACTAACAAAGGGCTATTTAAGTTTGACATTTGCATATTGTTGATTCAGTTTGATCCTTGTAGTAATGCCCCATCTTTCTTTCAACCTTGTGAAAGGTTAGGATGAGTAAATTTATTTGGAAACATGGATTAAGAAGGAAAGAAGGATCAGTGTATAAACACTTTGAAAAGAAAGGGGCTACTAACTCGCAGCTGAGTCCTCCTAACTGCATGGAATAACTGTTTAAAGTATAGCCGTTCAAGTTCTTCAATTACTCTCCATATTCTGCTGTCCTTTTGCAGACACCAGTTCTATACCATTTCAATTAGGATAGAACTTGGAAAATATCAGCTGTCTTGGAGCCAGTGTTAATTGTTTGTATTGTTTCTTTTTCTTTTTTGTTCCTTCTTTGGGTAATGCAAGACATGTTTGGAGAAATAACCAGAAAATCTGATGGTAAGAAGCAAATGGCTCAAATATGGAATTTATAGCTGTCGGTCTCAGCTATATTACTTCTTCAAATACTTCTCGTAGGTTTTTCTTTTCTGGTTGCAGCATTGCTCGTATTACATACTATATATATTCACACACAGACACACACATATATGTGTGTGTGTGTGTATATTGGTGGTTGGTGGTGGTGAGTGTGCTTCTTCCTTGGGAGGATAGTAGAGTTCTAAAAACTTGTTTAAAGCTTGATTCCCTGGGTTCAGGAAATCCAGGGTAATGATACTCATGTGAATTATACTTCTGTTAGTTTCTTCGACACTGAAATTTTTAAGTAATTTGCAGAAGGTTCAGGTCAGAATTTTGTGGATGAAGATTTCGAAGAAAACTCGAAGAGCAAAAAACTGAAGACAGCTATGATGGATACTGCAGATGATGAGCAAGTAATGTGCATCAACTGTTTCTTATTACGTCCATAACTTAGGTAATGGTTTTTAAGATCCAAATTCTAATCAATGAACGTGTACTTTTAGATTGTCCCAAAGGAACAGCCAACTCCATGTTCCAGCAACAGAGTAAAAGAACCACGACTTCGTCTGTCCCCAATGTGATGCGAAGTCCCCTTATTCACGGCAGCTGAGGCGCAGTGTAAATCCGAGAACACTGCTTTACAAGCACAAGCTTCTTGCCATCAAGCTGGTCCGTGTTTGAAGAAATGACATTTGACAAGTTTGGAGGTACTAACTACTAAAGATGAGTTTTGTTTTGCAAGGGGCCATTTTTAAGCTAATAGTTACTAGTAAAGGCATTATGTAGCTTGCATCTGGATAGAGTTTCTTCATTCCATTAAATTTGTAAATGAGATATGTTTAGAGTAGTTAGAGAGAGAAATTAAGTTTGAGAATCACTGATGTTATGTTTTACGTTATACAAAGTTCTTTTATTTCGACAATGAATTGAATGAATAAATTGCCCGGTGCACAAAACATCCCACATTCACATAGGGTCTAGGGAAGAGGCGCACTTCAAAGGGTGTGATGTAGACCGTCTACCCTAATGCAAGCATTAGTGGTTGTTTCCACGACTTGAACCATGACCTATAGGTGACATAAAGACAATTTTATTATTGTTCCAAGGCTCCTGTTATTTTCGACAATAAAATCATCAATTTAGTTGTCTTGTTTCTTTTACACTTGTTAGATTAAGTACAGTAAATGTAGATAATTCTCTGTACGCGGAAAGAAAGCTTTCTTTAGTTCTTTCCTGTCTTTGTTCTTCCTTTACAAAATTAAATCATTTGACATGAAATGAAATTGAGGAAAGAAAATAAAAAGGAGTGAAAAAGAGTTGTTCACAATCATTTCTGTACCTACTTCAAAAACTAATCTCTTGCTCGTGGTTGTAATATTACAGAATATTGTCGAACATCATTAGTAGGAGTAACAACTTCCACATGACTTGATAATCACAAGGAAATGGCTACTTGTTTGACTTTCTTTATTCTTTTTCCCTTTTTATTTTTAATATATAGTCCGCACGGAATAGGCATCCGTCATTAACGAAATCATTTTAAGTACAGTTGCTCAACCAACTTTTCCAGATCAGATGTCATGAGTTGCTGTTGAGTTCATATTTAAGTTGGATTTGTTAGTAAACTGTATTTATAAACTAATTCTGGAAAAGATAAAATAACATATAATAGAAAATGTAAACGAAACAAAAGTTAATCCGAGCCCACTGAATTCACAATATTTCCTTAAAGAATTTAATCCTCCTAGTACCCAATGTTATGTATTATTTCCTCCCATGGTAGAACGAGTTACGCACTGGTATAGTGGTACTTCAAACTCTAGTGTTGTGCGATAGCAAGTCAACCTTATTGTTGCTTTCATTGAAGTTAGAAGTATGCAGAAGAGAGGAGGAGAACTCAAAAAATCACATGAAAATTCTGAGAGAATGGACTTGTACTTATAGTCAATGCTAGGCTGAAAACTGAAGAGATACAACTCTTCAGAATGACTGTTTATACAAAACGGTCATTGCATAAATGACATAATAAATGGCTAATTTATGCAATAGTCAACCGGGAATTGAAGAGGGAGGTTAATCTTCAGTTACACAACCGAAAAACTGAAAACAGATAATGGAAAAACGTTTTATATTTTGTTGGATTTATATTAATATTAATATTAATATTATGTTATTAAAACGGATATTTAATAACATTTATGTTAATATTTACTATTAACAAATAAATTTGGTCCAAAAAATTAATCAATCAATTGACCAAACCAGAAGCCGAAGTCGAGCCGAGCGAGCGACGACGGCGACTACGCGAGGCTTGTCCTCTTCTCAACTCTTTAAGAGCTAGAAGAAGAACAATTGCTTATATACCCATCAAAAACCTCTTCCTCCTCCAATATGAGACAATGTCCCTTTGTCGGGAGGGGGAGGGGGGGAACTTAAAATTTTATTTTCCTCTTTTTCTCATTCACCTCACCCTCTTTTAAGCCATATTATTGCTTAAAACCCCAACAATCCTCCACATGAATGGGGAATAACTATATCACATAAATATGCATGAAACACTTTATGATTTGCAAGCAAAGATTAATTGCATCTGGATAAGTAGATTTCCCTTTGAACTTTCCGTAGTAAACTTATGTTGGATATACTCGGTCAATCGGTAGATTTGATATCTTTGAACTGTCAAACGTTGGTGTATATCTAGACAACCATAAGTCACACAACCAACCCTTAACCGTCATGGGTTCTCATTGTTGTGTTCGTTTCAGCCATGAACACCGCCTGGTTTCATAAATGCATAGAGAACTGGCCTTACAAAATTCTCCTTGAAGCGGCTAACGCTTCACACTTACATAGGTGATTCCTAAACGTGTCATCCCATAGATACACTATTTGATATACCTCGTGTCAAATTTAAAAATCATTAAAAAAATTTAATGCTTTATCATTGGTACTGAACATTGTCTCATTACGAGAATTGATCAAAATTTTAGTTGACAATGTTGAATCATCATTAATGACTTTATTTGATCTCCTTGAACCTAGATCTTGGGATCTCTAGTAATCTAGGTAGAGTTATCGCCACAATGACTTATTCTTGGCCATAGTCCCATTCCCCTCGATAATTTCTCAGATACCTCCCTAGTTAGGTTTTTAAGTGGATCCGACACATTATCACTTGACTTTACATAGTCAATCGTGATAATTCCTCTAGAGAGTAATTGCCTAACGATTTTATGTCTTCGTCGTATATGACGAGATTTACCGTTATACATTCCCAACCCTTTCAATTGCCGCTTGACTATCACAATATATGCATATTGGTGCCAACGGTTTGGGCCAAAATGGAATGTCTTCCAAGAAATTTCGGAGCCATTCAGCTTCTTCTCCGGCTTTATCTAAGGCTATGAATTCAACCTCCATTGTAGAGCAGGCAATACAAGTTTGTTTGGATGACTTCAAGATACCGGTCCTCCACCAATAGTGAATACATATCCACTTGTAGACTTAGAATCGGTGATCCAATTTGCATTACAGTATCCCTCAATCACTGCAGGATATTTATTGTAGTGCAAAGCAAAGCCCTGGTATGTTCTAAATATTCCAAAACTCGTTTCATTGACATCCAATGAGATTGACCTGGATTGCTCGTGTATCGACTCAATTTACTTATAGCACAAGTTATATTTGGTCGTGTACAATTCATGATATATATTAAGCATCCCAACACACGAGCATAATTCAATTGTGATATGTTTTGGCCTTTGTTCTTTGCTAATACAAGATTCATGCCAATTAGAGTCTTTACAACTTTAAACCCTAAGTGCTTGAATTTTTCAAGTACCGTCTTAATATAATGAGATTGTGACAATGCCAGACCTTGAGGAGTCTTATGAATCTTAATCCCCAGAATTAAATCAGCAACTCCCAAATCCTTCATATCAAACTTGCCAGTTAGCATACACTTAGTAGCATTTATGTTGGCAATGTCATTACTCATTATCAACATATCATCTACATATAAGCAAACAATGACTATGTGACTTGAAATATTTTTAATGTACACACATTTATAACATTCATTTATATTAAAACCATTTGACAATATTGTTTCGTCAAATTTTACATGTCATTATTTAGGTACTTGTTTTAGTCTGTAAAGTGACTTAACAAGTCTACATACCTTCTTTTTTTTTTTACCTAGAACCACAAACCCTTCAGGTTGTTCCATGTAGATTTCTTCCTCCAAATTTCCATTCAAGAAGTCCGTCTTAACATCCATTTGATGAATTTCAAGACCATGCACTACATCTAATGCTGCTAAAATCCGCGTGGACATAATTCTTTTAACTGGATAGTATGTATCAAAGTAGTCAAGACCTTCTCGTTGTCTATACAATTTGACTACAAGTCTTGCCTTAAATTTATCAATAGTGCCATCATCTTTCATTTTCCTCTTAAAGATCCAATTAGAACCCAACGGTTTATTTTCAGGAGGAAGATCAACCGATTCCCCTGTATGATTATTCAATATGGATGGTATTTCACTATTGACTGCCTCTTTCCAAAACAATGATTCCGAAAGCGTAGAACACAAGTCATCAACATATTCATGCTTTTCAACCATGTTTGCTTGATCCTTCTTCTTCTCTTTCTTCGGAGCACGCAATTTGTAGATTTGTGTCCAGCTTTCCCACAGTTGTAGCAATTTGTGTTGAGCCGCTTCTTGCTTGGGTCGCTTTTCGGTCTAGAAGCCTGCTTCCTCTTTCTCTTATATTGAGAAGTATCCTCAATAATTTTTTCTCCCATTATTGTTGATTTTCCACGGCCTATCTTTTCAGCAGCTTTGTTGTCCTCTTCTATTCTCAATTGAACAATGAGATGTTCAAGTGACATCTCCTTGCGTTTGTGTTTCAAGTAGTTTTGAAGTCCTTCCACAAAGGAGGCAACTTCTTAATCATCGCTGCTACTTGGAATGCTTTATTGATGACAAGACCTTCAATGAAAATTCTGTTAGTAAAAATACTAAAATTACTACTTTCAACATCAGTATTAATTCGACTTATACCTTCAGCAAGGAGATCGTGAATAATTACTTATAATTTCTGGACTTGGGTAATAATAGACTTGCTATCTACTATTGTGCAGTCCAAAAACTTAGCCGCAATGAATTTCTTCAACCTGACATCTTTTGTTTTGTCTTTCTTTTCAAGCACAGTCCACAATTCTTTTTACGTCTACACGTCATTGTAGACGTTATACAGATTGTCCTCCTGTCCCCTAAGAACATAATTCTTGCACAGAAAGTTAGAATGCTTCTATGCCTCAATCAAGAGAAAGCTTCATTCTCTGGAGTTTCATCGGGCAGAACAGGAACATCTTTCTTAATGAACTTCTGCAGACGTAAAGTAGTCAGGTAGAAGAACATTTTCTGCTGCCATCGTTTGAAATCAATCTTGAAAATTTTTACGGGTTTTTCCGCCGGTGCCAACGTTGGTGTTCGGCTTGTCGATGCATTGACAGTCGCCATCGGAACATCTTGGTTTTCGTTGTCATTCGTTATTTCTGTAAAAGAATGACACAAATAAAAGTTTAATAAACATTTAAAATTGGAGTAGAAAATCGCCACAAAGGCTTTAATCTCCAAAACGAGAGTAGAAAAACCACAAAGGTTTTAGTCTCCAGAACAATAAGTATAACACAAATACAGAAAAATTAAATTTCTTAAGCTTGTTAGTAAACTATATTTATAAACTAATTCTGAAAAAAGATAAAATAACATATAAATGAAACAAAAATTAATCTGAGCCCACTGAATTCACAGTGTTTCCTTAAGGAATTTAATCCCCTCCTAGTACCCAAGGTTATGGATTATTTCCTCCCAGGATAGAACGAATTACACACTGGTGTAGTGCTACTTCAAACTCAAGTGTTTCAGCGAACACAAAGTTCGGTAGCAATCACACTTAGTATTGCTTTCTTTGAAGTGAAAAGTATGTAGAAGAAAGGAGGAGAACTCAGAAAATCGTATGAAAAATTTGAGAGAATGGACTTGTATTTATAGCCAGCGTTGGCTGAAAACTGAAGATGTGCAATTCTTTAGAATGATTGTTTATGCAAAATGGCCATAACATAAATGGCTAATTTATGCAATAATAACCCTAGGAATTAAAGAGGGAGGTTAATTTTCAGTTACACAATCGAAAAACTGAAAAAGGATAACAGAAAAACGTTTAATATTTCGTTGTATTTATGTAACGACACGACCGGTCGTTTTGAGCTCTAGCACATTGTTTAGCAGTCTGAGGCCATGAGCAGCCTCATTTCAGGTATTATGACATGTACCCATGGTCGGAATTGAATTCCGGGAAGTTCGGAGTTGATTTGGAAAGAGAATTCTCATTTCGGAAGCTTAAAGTTGAAGGAATTGACTAAGACTGAATTTTTGAGTAAATGACCTCGAAATTGGGATATGAAGGTTCCAGCAGGTTCGTATGATGATTTCGAACTTGGGCGTATGCCCGGATCGGGTGTTGGATGACCCGAGAGCGTTTTTGCGCGTATTGTGGAAGTTAGCACTTTAGAAGAAATTTCATAAGTTTGGCTTGAAGTGCATTTCCGTGTTATCGATGTACGTTTGGGATTTCGAGACTGGGAGTAGCTCCGTATGGTGATTCTGGAGTTGGGAGCGTGACCGGATGTGAGTTCGGAGGTCCGTAGGTCATTTTGGAGCCATTTGGCTAAATATAGAAATTTGAAGGTTTTTGAGAAGTTTGACCGGAAGTGAAATTTTTGATACCGGGGTCGGAATCCGATTCTGAAAGTTGGAATAGGTCCTTAATTTCAAATATGACTTGTGTACTAAATTTGAGGTCAATCGGACGTGATTTGATAGGTTTCGGCATCGAAAGTAGAGGTTTGAAGTTCCAAAGTTCTTAAAGCTTGAATTGGAGGTTGATTCATGATTTTAGCGTTGTTTGATGTGATTTGAGGCCTCGAGCAAGTCCGTAATGTATTATGGGACTGGTTGGTATGATTGATTTGGGTCCCGGGGGCCTCGAGTGGATTCTGGATGATTAACGGGTCGAATTTGGAGTTTGGAAGAAGGCTGAAGTGCTGGTTGCTGTCATAACCGCACCTGCGAGAATTGGGCCGTAGGTGCGGAGCCGCAGAAGCGGCCACACAGCCGCAGATGCGGGATTTGGTGAAGGGAGCTGGGATCGCAGTTGCGGTCAGGGAACCGCAGAAGCGGGACCGCACCTGTCACGACCCCAACCCGATCGTGATGGCGCTCAGCACACTACTAGGCAAGCCCGACCATTTATATCAATAACCCCGTTAATTAAACAGATAAAGATAAATATCATTTAAAACAAGAATCTGAAATCTTGATAATAATGCGAAAAATCTAACAAAATACCAACACAGCCTAACTAGGACCCGGTGTCAGGACCATGAGCCTCTAATGACAGAATAATATCCTACCACAAAGTCTGTTTAATAGTGATAATACGGAAATAAAGGATAAAGATAGAGGGGAGAATCATCGGCTGCGAACGCCCTGCAGCTACCTCTAATACTCCCGGAAAGAACTCTGGATCAGCTGGAATCACTCAGCCTGAGACTGCCATGGATCTGCACACAAGGTGCAGGGAGTAATGTGAGTACTTCCAACTCAGTGAGTAATAAACATAACTAAAGTCTGAAAGTAAGAAAACGCAGGAAATGCACAAAGTACTCTACATCTAGCAGTTCATATCTAATCCAGTGAAAAAAGTATACAACAACTACTACAGTCAAGAAATAATGCATGAAAGGATGCAACACATATAATGGTACACTCTAGTACCCGCTGCGGCGTGTAGCCCGCTCCACTTATTTAACGTCGACGGCGCTCACTGGGGTGTGTACAGACTCCGGAGGGGCTCCTACAGCCCAAGCGCAATATCAGCCAGGTATTGGCATAAAACAGGCTCTCGGCCTCAATATCAATATATAATAATCGCTACGGCGTGTAGCCCGATCCATATCAAGGAAACATCCTCATCATTGGGTCCCCGACCCATCTCAGTCAAATAAGTCCACAACCAATCGGGCGTGACATACTATAGGGATCTCAGCCCTCATATTCTTTTCATTTAAGATTTATGCATAAAACAGAGTTATTATATTGTTTTTAATATTTGAAAACATGACTGAGAATTTATGTTATGCACACAAGTGAGGAAAAACACATAAAGATCCTCTAAGGATTCTACAGGTCGGCACAAGGCCCCAAACACGGCAAATAAGCCCAATCCACAGTGATAAAGTATGCGTCTCAATCGCCCATAAAGAAGAAATCATACTCGGGATGGACCAAGTCTCAATCCCCAACCGTAATTGACCCCGCACTCACCGTAGAATGCGTGTCATGCCTCAATATAGCGCCATGATGTGAAAGTCCGGGGTTTCAAACCCTCAGAACAGCAGTTACATCAATTACTCACCTCAAACCGGCTAAAGAACTAGTGCACCAAGCCTTTTCCTCTAGAATCAACCTCCTCGCACGTCGAATCTAGTCAAAACCACAACGAATACATTACAATAGGCTAATGGAACATAACCCAATTGAAAGAACTCGAAAAATACCCAAAAATACGAAGTTGGCAAAACCCAAGCCCCGGGCCCTCTTCTCAAAAAATTACAAAATTCATATCACCGGAATCCTCGTCTCACAACGAGTCCGTACATATAAAATTCATCAAAATCGGAGTTCAAATGGGCCATCAAATCCCAAATTTACATTCCAAAAACCGAGCCCTAGTTCTTTAATTTTTTACCCAAATTTCAGAGAATTTAAAGATGAATCTTCAATTAAATGGTGTTTCTAGGCCATAGGACTTACCTCTGATCGATTCCCAATCAAAACCCTCTAAATTCCTCGTCAAAAGCTCCCAAGGTTACTTAACAATGGTGAAAAATAGACTTGGTTCGCGGATGAAATGTTTATAAACTTTCTGCCCAGCCCTGGAAATTCCTTCATCGCGTTCGCGACCATCACCTCGCGAACGCGTAGTGCAAAATTTTAAAAATTCAAAAACACTCTATGCGAACACGACTCAAACCATGCGAACGCGATGCACATCAAACCTCTCTCACGCGAACGCGGCACCACCATCGCGAACGCGATGCTTTAACTGAACTGGGCTCCCAGGCCCTCTTACGCGAACACGTGGCCTCCTCCTGCAAACGCGATGGTTCACCTCACAGGCCTACGCGAACGTGTTACCCTTCATGCGAACGCGATCAACCAAATTCCATAACTACGCGAACGCGACCATTCCTTTGCGAACGCGAAGGCAAATTTCCAAAATCTCCAAATTACTCTACGCGTTCGCATTACACTCCACGCGAACGCACTGAAGAAATGTTCTGCAACACACAACAACAAAAATCTGATATCTTCAAAAACCAAAAAGAGTCCGTTTGATCACCCGAAATCACCCCGAGGCCCCCGGGACCTCAACCAAAAACACCAACCTACTCCAAATCATCATACGAACTTGTTCCAATTATCAAAACATGTCCATCAACAAAAGAATCATCAAATCACAATAGATTCAAGCCTAAGTTAAACTAAAACTTCCGAAACTCACATTCGATCAAAAACCCGACCAAACGACGTCCGAATGACCTGAAAATTTGCAGACATATCCAAAATCACCTAACAAAGCTACTGCAACTCTCGAAATTCCATTCTGAACCTCGGATCAAAATCTCATCTATCAACCGGAATTCGCCAAAATTCAAACTTCGCCAATTCAAGCCTAAACCTACACCGGACCTCCAAATTCGATTCGATCACACTACTAACTCACAAATCATCCCCCGAAGCTAACCGAACCACCAGAATTCGCATCCAAGCCCTCTAACCACATAGTCAACTTCCAGTTGGCTATTTTAAAATAAACTTTCTTCTAAGAGGCTAAGTGCCTCATTTCTAACTAAAAACCAACTCAATTCCACCCAATCTACTCAATATCGATATTGAAACATAAAGCAACATAATATGGGGGAAACAGGGCGATAACTCACGTGACCACGGGCCGGGTCATCACAGCACCTGTGGTAAAATAGTCACAGATGCGATTTTGGACTGGAGGAGAAGGAAACGCAGACGCGATCATATTTTCGCAGATGCGGGACCGCACCTGTGGTGGAGAAGACGCAGAAGCAGAAAAGGGGCAGCCTGGGAAGGACCGCAAATGCGGTAGTGGGACCGCACCTGCGGAACCGCAGAAGCGATCGAGGGACCGCAGGTGCGGAAAGTGCAGAAGGCAGAAAGGTGTTTTAAAAATTGGATTTTGGTCATTTTCTCTCATATTTTCTTGGCTTGGGCGATTTTGGGAGAGCTTCAAGTGGATTTTTCTTCATCAACGATAAGGTAAGCTAATCACATCCCTTGAGTTAAATAAATCGATTATGTATAGATTTAGTATGTAAATGAGTAAAAATTTGGGATTTTGGTAGAAAGACCTAGAAATTTATATTCTTGGAATTTGACCACGATTTTGGGTATGGAATTTAGAGAAAATCAAATATTTGAGTTCGTGAGGCCATGGGAAATCTTTATCTCCAAAAAATTTTGGATTCCGAGCACGTGGGCTCGAGGGCATTTTTGTCAACTTTTCGACCGGGGTTAGAGATTGCTATAAATTGGATTATAATGAGTACCTTAGCATATATTAATGGGTTTACATAATTATTGGCTAGTTTTGGAGCATTGTGCATCGATTAAAGTCTTCGGAAGGGCGCGAAATGCCGGTTATGGATCTTCGGAGCGAGGTGAGCCTCCTTTCTAACCTTGTAAGAGGGAATTGTCCCTATAGGTAAAATAATTGATTATGTGCTCCTATTTGTGGGGGCTACATACACACGAGGTGTCGAGAGTCCGTGCGTAGCTACTATTATGCTATTGTCCGGGTAGTTAAGATCCAAAAGCATGCTATACTTGAATTATTTGTGAACCTATTGATAACTTGAATCACTTAAGCACATTGAATTAGTAAATGAATTTCTAAAAGGATTAAACTTAATTTTCTTAAATCGTTAAAAAAGGGAATTAGCCTTTATTTGGACGACTGTTTCTTGATAAATTCGTAATTGGCTATTTGAGAATGTATTTCTATGTGTACCTGCATCATATTAATGATTCGCGAGCAGGGTATTTGTTTATTTATGTTGACTGCGTCGCAGGATATTTTGCGAGCGGAGTAATAGTTGCATATATGGTTCGAGCCATTTGACCCTTGGCGGTGCGCAATTTACTTTTATGTTGGATCGGGCCGTACGTCCCACAGTGATTATTTGCGCATGCTGGTATTGTTGCCTTGAACGTATTAAAGTTGTTATTGCCTCTTCATGGCTTGAAAATATTTGGATAAATAATTTAAAGAAAACTTTGGAAATTTCCTATAAACGAATTAACTGTTTACTCTTTTCCTTTTATTGGATTAAAAATCAAGTTTATAAAGTCCACGATTTAATGAATTACTGACATTATTATTGGACCACTAGTAAGTGTCGAAGTCGACCATCTCATCTCTACTTCGAACTTTTTGATATCGGGGTCGTAATTCGATTCCAGAAGTTGGAATAGGTCCGTAATGTCGAATATGACTTATGTGCAAAATTTGAGGTCAATCGGACGTGATTTGATAGGTTTCGGCATTGAAAGTGGAGGTTTGAAGTTCCAAAGTTCTTAAAGCTTGAATTGGAGGTTGATTCATGATTTTATCATTGTTTGATGTGATTTGAGGCCTCGAGAAAGTCTGTAATGTCTTATGGGACTGGTTTGGGTCCCGGGAGCCTCGGGTGGATTCTGGATGATTAACGGATTGATTTTGGAGTTTGGAAGAAGGTTGAAGTGCTAGTTGCTGTCATAATCGCACCTGCGAGAATTGGGTCGCAGGTGCGGAGCCGCAGAAGCGGCCACACAACCACAAATGCGAGATTTGGTTAAGGGAGCTGGGACCGCAGATGCGGTCAGGGAACCGCAAAAACGGGACCGCACCTGTGGTAAAATAGCCGTAGATGCGGTTTTGGACTGGAGGAGAAGGAACCGCAGATGCAGTCATATTTTCGCAGATGCGGGACCGCACCTGCAGTGGAGAAGACGCAAAAGCGGAAAACGGGCAGCCTGGGAAGGACCGCATATGCGGTAGTAGGGCCGCACCTGTGGAACCGCATAATCGGTCGAGGGACCGGGACCGCAGATGCGGAAAGTGCTGGAGGTAGAAAGGTGTTTTAAAAATTGGGTTTTGGCCATTTTCTCTCATATTTTCTTGGCTTGGGCGATTTTGGGAGAGCTTCAAGTGGATTTTTCTTCTAATTCCATCTATCTTGAGTTAAATACATCGATTATGTATAGATTTTAGTATGTAAATGAGTAGAAATTTGGGGTTTTGGTAGAAAGACCTAGAAATTTGACCACGATTTTGGCTATGGAATTTAGAGAAAATCATATATTTTGAGTTCGTGAGGCCATGGGTAATCTTTATCTTCAAAAAATTTTGGATTTCAGGCACGTGGGCCCGATGACATTTTTGTCAACTTTTCGATTGGGGTTAGGAATTGTTATAAATTGGATTACAATGAGTACCTTAGTATATATTAATGGGTTTACATAATTATTAGCTAGTTTTGGAGCGTTGTGCATCGATTCAAGTCTTTGGAAGGGCGCGAAATGCCGGTTATGGATCTTCGGAGCGAGGTGAGTCTACTTTCTAACCTTGTAAGAGGGAATTGTCCCCATAGGTGAAATAATTGATTATGTGCTCCTATTTGTGGGGGCTACGTACGCACGAGGTGAAGAGAGTCCGTGCGTAGCTACTATTATGCTATTGCTCGGGTAGTTAGGACCCAAAAGCATGCTATACTTGAATTATTTGTGAACCTATTGTTAGCTTGAATCGCTTAAGCACATTGAATTAGTAAATGAATTTCTAAAAGGATTAAACTTCATTTTCTTAAATCGTTAAAAAAGGGAATTAACCTTTATTTGGACGACTGTTTCCTGATAAATTCGTAATTAGCTATTTGAGCATGTATTTCGATGTATACCTGCATCGCATGTATGATTCGCGAGCAGGGCATTTGTTTATTTATGTTGACCGCGTCGCAAGATAGTTCGCGAGCGGGGTAATAGATGCATCTATGGTTTGAGTCGTTCGACCCTCGGCAGTGCACAATTTACTTTTATGTTGGATCGGGCCGTACATCCTACGGTGATTATTTGCGCATGCTGGTATTGTTTCCTTGAACGTATTAAAGTTGTTATTGCCTCTTCATGGCTTGAAAATATTTGGATAAATAATTTAAAGAAAACTTTGGAAATTTCCTATAAACGAATTAATTGTTTACTCGTTTCCTTCTATTGGATTAAAAATCATGTTTATAAAGTCCACGATTTAATGAATTACTGACATTATTATTGGATTGTTAGTAAGTGTCGAAGTCGACCATCTCGTCTCTACTTCTCCTTGATTAGACGAGATACTCATTGAGTATACGTTGTTTTCGTACTCATACTACACTTCTGTGCATTTTTGTTGCACAGGTATTTAAAACTCTAGTGGCCTACTGGGCGTAGTAGCACGGATGATTCGGGGACTAGGTGAGTTGCATTATTCGAGGCGACCCGCAGCTAGTATAGTCCCTTCCAGTAAATTGTACTTACTTTCTGTTCACTGTATTCCGGACGGATGTTGTATTGTATTATCTCCTAGAAATTGCTCATGCACTTATGACACCGGGTTCTGGGATGGTTTTGAAATGTCTTGTATTAATTGCTTATTGTTAAATTTGAATTGAAGCAACTATCTTTTTACTTACGAAATAAGAAGGGAAAACCGTGGTTTTTAAAATTGTTTAAATTGGGATCTAATTAATTATTTTAGTTGGCTTGCCTGATAGTGGTGTACGGCGCCACCACGACCCTTAGTGGATTTTAGTTCGTGACAATATGGTATCAGAGCACTAGGTTCCTAGGGTCTCACGAGTCATGAGCAAGTCTAGTAGAGTCTCGCGGATCGGTACAGAGATGTCTGTATTTATCCTCGGGAGGCTGCAGGATTGTTAGGAGTACTTCCCTCCTTGATTCCTTATCGTGCGATTTGATCCTTGGAGGCGTATGCCTTTAATTCATTCCTACTCAATTTTACGCGATGCGAACCACTTGTTATAAATTGAGAATTGAAGAACCTTAATGGTACTACAAATGTGATATGGGATGTTTCTCCCGGTATAGCTGATCGGATTATTATCTCGCCCTGTAGAAGGATATTTTATTGTTTCAGCCCAGTAGCGATACTTTTGAGGGCTATGAGGCTAGGCACAAGTTGCCATGGTACTTATGAATGATTGTTCTGTAGTAGTGATATGATGGTAGGATGTTTGCCCCCGTGTCGGGGCAGTGAATGACTTGAAGGGAAGTTTACTCAATGTGTGATTTAGAAATTCAGTATTTTACTTTCGGCGGGGGAAAGGCAATCGGACTAAGAAAGTGTAGATTTGCGATGATAGAGTGACGAGGCTTGGTATTTGCAAGTGTGGAGGAATTCTCATATGTGATGAGGTGTCATTGTCCTTGATGAATGTACTAAGCTTGCCGGTGTCATGACCTTATACAATTCGCCTGTGGGGCAAGCTTTTGGGAGATAGTATCGAAAATATGGCTGTCAGATATCGTAAGGTGCGGTAGTTCAGGGATGAATCAGTGTTTCTAATGTCGGCGGTATGAAAAAAATGATCTTCCAAAAGGTGTAAAGTTAGTGGCAATCGTGGGTTCAAGTGCCACAAAGATAGATTTTATTTAAGGCAGTAGCTGAATAGCAAAGGATGAGGAAAGTCATGTGGGAAGTGTCAGACGGTGGTTAAAATTTCTATAAGGCCGAGTATAAGAGACCAAGGGTCGAGTAATCGATTAAGGGGATGAGTTCTGCCAAAGTGGGAGAGTGGCGAAGTTGCATATGGTCTTTGCAGCGGGATGACTACGTACCTTAAGGAGAGTTTGGAATGATTTGGGAACTTTAGTGATTGGTGAATGGACTGGTGCAACTAAAGAGTGAGCTCGGGCTCAGGTGGGTTATTCCCTATGAGCAGGTTAGCGGTCGCGTGGTTGGCGAAGCTTCTGCAACGAATTATAATGGTTATACCGCAAGGAGATCGGTTGTGCGAATATGGTCAATGACTTAGAGTACAAAAAGGGATTTTACAGAAAGATTCTGGGAATTTTGGTGATTGACGGTGCAAGGTTATATCAATAAGAGACAAAGAATACTGGTGAATTCCAAAGTTGTGTAATAGTGGCTTCGAGCTAAGTGGGAGGGTCCTACCGCTTACGATTGGGTTGCATGGTTAACTACTTGCAAGGTTTTTGGATATTAGCATATTGATGGGTTATCTTAGCTACGGGAAAAGACCCTAAGTGGTAATTTGAGCACATGGATTATCGAAGGCATGCTATGGTTGGCCTTATTAACTCATGTCCAGACTTGGGGAAGGATTCAGGACTTATGCCTTGTATCGATGTGGGTTTCGAGGGAAGTGATTCCGTCGGGTGCTTCGTTGAGAGGGTATTCATGTGTTATAAGATTTATGAAGTTGATTATATTCGGGACCAAGGTAGAGCGGGTGGCTCTCAACAATGGTAACTAATGGATTAAAAAAAAAGGGGGTAAAGTGTGGTGCCTAATGATTTCGAGCCTATAAGTACAGTTAAGAATCAAGCTTTTGCAACAGTTTATGAGTGGAGGCCCAGAATGTATATGATGTTTTGACTTGCGATGTAGCAATTGGGAGGTCCGAAATAGTTCGTGGGATTTGAGATAGCATGGTCTCGTGATTCAGGGTCACTCGGGATAAGTGCGGATGGAGTGTGTTAAGTGTTGAATGGAGTTATCATTGTTTCTATGGAAATTAAGGATAAATTGGAAGAAGAGGGATTGGTTAGACATAGTCGATATGGCGTGTTGCTGGTAGTAAGCAGTTCTTTCAGCGTGATCAAGTTATGCAAGTGAATTGTGATGGTGCGTGCGAGGCTTGTCGGCCGCCGTAGTGGGTGGTATTTAGAAAGTATTCTACTGTTGTTACCTGATACGTAGAGGTGGGCCCCGAAAGGGCTATGGTGGCTTAGACCACTACTTAGAGATTTTCATGTTCTACGGTTATGGGAATTCACCTGTGTGTTGTTATGGTTCTCCTGAAGTGAGTTAAGTGAAAAGCTTTTATATGATGAATGTTAGCCCGATAGTGGTTCCGAAGCTATGATGAAAATTGTGTTCTATATTATATTGGCATGTTAGGTGCAGTGAGTGGTATAGAATTTGAAGTAAAGATCAAGGTAACAACTCAATGTGGACAAGGATGTCACAATCTCGGATGAGCAGTAAAGGAGTTTTGCTGTTTAAGGTAAGTTAGTATTATCTTCAGCGTCACCTGAGATTGATGTTTTGTGAAAAAGGCTTTGCATGCTGGTTAATGATTCTTGATCGCTTTTCAGTGTTAGTGTGGCCGGTGGTTTGGATGTGCGGACCCGTTATTCATTTCAGAAGGTTATGGGAGCGTGCCCCACAGGAAGATTGTATAAGTGTGACTTGTAGTCACTTAATTGATTAAACATTTAAACCAAGTATGAGGATTGTGATAATACCGTTAATTTAAGAAATAAATTCCTAGAGGGCACTCAGTCTATTGAGTGGTGGACTGCGGATGATTTCTCTGACTATGATGGATGTTCTTATATGTTATGAGTGGAGGAGGAGTTATTATAGGATTTGAAAGGTAATTAGCCTAGTTCAGGGCGATCAAAATAGGCTTGAGGTTGGTGGATGGGTTCAAATGTGAATATGGGCTCTATATCAGGCCAAACATGTTCATTTCAGTAATGCGCTCCTTACGGAGGAGTAGTCAGGGTGTTATTTCGTTGTTAGATATTTCATGTAGTGATACATTGCGCCGTGTGAGTTGTGATATGGCTTGAGAAATTTCCTATGTGTTGAGGATCCGCGTAGAAATGATGTTATATGAGCCAAATGGCTCTTGGGATTCAGATTGTATATCGCACCTCAGTTGTGCTTGCGTTTCGTAGCTTATAGCGTTATATGTCTCCCCAGGGAATGGTATTATACACTTAGCGTCTTTATGACTAATATTCAGTATTTTGTTGTGATGAGCAATCTAGCTCAGTGCGTATCTCCTTGTGCGAGTTTTATGGATGGATCGGGTGGCACGCCGCCATGGTTATGATTGCTCGGTTTGGGTTGCGTGCCGCAGCAGTATGATGTTCAGTACAGTTCCCCATATCTCTTTATTGTGTTCTGCTTCCTATTTTATGAAGAAAGCTCATATTAGCTGCGTGCCAGCGTTGCATGTATGATTCGCGAGCGGGGTGTTTGTTTGATTAAGTCGACCGCGTCGCATGGATGATTCGTGAGCGCTGTAGTTGAATTTCCTTCTCTAAGCTTGCTTTCCTTTATATAGCGTTCATTATGGTAACCTATTTGCACATTGTAGCATCAAATGAGACTTTTGATTATGTTCGGTATGGCTTATTGCCTGAACAGTTCGTACTGGGTGAGACGAGGTCATTGGATTTAGGATCAGTGCAATCTGACTATATGGAGCACGTTAAGGAGCAAAGATCATTATTTGGCTCAGAATGAGGTAATGTTTCTTGTCAGAAGCATAGAATCAATGATTAGTTGACTCGGCAGTTGATTATGAATTTCTGCACATCTCTTCCGTTGTGGCGGCATTGTAAAAGTTAGATTAAGACCTATGTATGTCATGGGGTACAATGGGAGCATCAAATTCATGGAATTTCGACTAAGTTGATCAAAAAATGTTATTGTGGTCCAGTGAGTAAAGTGATGCTAGGTGTGAATTCAGGAAAGTTATGCATCCCTATTTGGGTACAACGTGTAGTGATTGATATGGTGATCTTGTGTTGGAAACAGGTCGGGCATAGAATTTCGGATGTTGGAATTGGGCTCTAAGGCTTATTTGCTTGAATAAAAGGGAAATATCTTTATAATTGATCGAGCTGATATGCTCAACTGAGTTGTGGTAGCACGGGAAGGTGCATGAGAAGTTAAACAGTGATTTCATACTATTTTAGTGTAGTTCTTAGCACGTTCGAGGACGAACATATGTTTAAGTGGGAGAGAATGTAACGAACCAACTGGTCGTTTCGAGCTCTAGCGCGTCGTTCAGCAGTCTGAGGCCATGACCAGCCTCATTTAAGGTATTATGACTTGTACGCATGGTCGGAATTGAATTCCGGGATGTTCGGAGTTGATTTGGAAAGAGAATTCTCATTTCGGAAGCTTAAAGTTGAAGGAATTGACTAAGATTGATTTTTGAGTAAACGACCTCGGAATTGGGATCTGAAGATTCCAGCAGGTTCGTATGATGATTTCGGACTTAGGTGTATGTCTGGATCGGGTGTTGGATGACCCGGAAACGTTTTGGCGCTTATTGTGGAAGTTAGCACTTTAGAAGAAATTTCATAAGTTTGGCTTGAAGTGCATTTCTGTGTTATCAATGTCTGTTTGGGATTTTGAATTGGGAGTAGTTCCGTATGGTGATTCTGGAGTTGGGAGCGCGACCAGATGTGAGTTCGGAGGTCCGTAGGTCATTTTGGAGCCATTTGGCTAAATATAGAAATTTGAAGGTTTTTGAGAAGTTTGACCGGAAGTGGACTTTTTGATATCGGGATCGAAATCCGATTCTGAAAGTTGGAATAGGTCCTTAATGTCAAATATGACTTGTATGCAAAATTTGAGGTCAACTGGACGTGAGTTGATAGGTTTCGGCATCGAAAGTAGAGGTTTGAAGTTCCAAAGTTCTTAAAGCTTGAATTGGAGGTTAATTCATGATTTTAGCGTTGTTTGATGTGATTTGAGGCCTCGAGCAAGTCCTTAATGTGTTATGATACTGGTTGGTATGATTGGTTTGGGTCCCGGGGGCCTCGGGTGGATTTTAGATGATTAACGGATCAAATTTAGAGTTTGGAAGAAGGCTGAAGTGCTGATTGCTGTCATAACCGCACCTGCAAGAATTGGGTCGCAGGTGAGGAGCCGCAGAAGTGGCCACACAGCCGCAGATGCGGGATTTGGTGAAGGGAGCTGGGACCGCAGATGCAGTCAGGGAACCGCAGAAGCGGGACCGCACCTGCGGTAAAATAGTCGCAGATGCGGTTTTGGACCGGAGGAGAAGGAACCGCAGACGCGGTCATAACGCAGAAGCGGAAAAGTGGCAGCTTGGGAAGGACCGCAGATGCGGTAGTGGGGCCGCACCTGCAGAACCGCAGAAGCGGTCGAGGGACCGTAGGTGTGAAAAGTGCTGGAGGCAGAAAGGTGTTTTAAAAATTGGGGTTTGGCCATTTTCTCTCATATTTTCTTGGCTTGGGCAATTTTGGGGGAGCTTCGAGTGGATTTTTCTTCATCAACGATAAGGTAAGCTAATCCCATCCATCTTGAGTTAAATATATCGATTATGTATAGATTTTAGTATGTAAATGAGTAGAAATTTGGGGTTTTAGTAGAAAGACCTAAAAATTTATATTCTTGAAATTTGACCACGATTTTGGGTATGGAATTTAGAGAAAATCATATATTTGAGTTCGTGAGGCCATGGGTAATTTTTATCTTCGAAAAATTTCGGATTCCGGGCACGTGGGCCCAATGGCATTTTTGTCAACTTTTAGATCGGGGTTAGGAATTGTTATAAATTGGATTACAATGAGTACCTTAGTATATATTAATGGGTTTACATAATTATTGGCTAGTTTTGGAGCATTGTACATCGATTCAAGTCTTCGAAAGGGCACGAAATGCCGATTATAGATCTTCGGAGCGAGGTGAGTCTCTTTTCTAACCTTGTAAGAGGGAATTGTCCCCATAGGTGAAATAATTGATTACGTGCTCCTATTTGTGGGGGCTACATACGCACGAGGTGACGAGAGTCCATGCGTAGCTACTATTATGCTATTGTCCAGGTAGTTAGGACCCAAAAACATGCTATACTTGGATTATTTGTGAACCTATGATAGCTTGAATCGCTTAAGTACATTGAATTAGTAAATGAATTTCTAAAAGGATTAAACTTCATTTTCTTAAATAGTTAAAAAGGGTATTTTTATGTGTACCTATGTGAAAGGATTAGCCTTTATTTGGACGACTATTTCCTGATAAATTCATAATTGGCTATTTGAGCATGTATTTTTATGCGTACTTGCGTCGCATGTATGATTCGCGAGCAGGGTATTTATTTATTTATGTTGACCGCATCGCATGATAGTTCGCGAGCGGGGTAATAGATGCATATATGATTTGAGCCGTTCGACTCTCAGCATTGCACAATTTACTTTTATGTTGGATCGGACGGTACGTCCCACTGTGATTATTTGCGCATGCTGATATTGTTGCCTTGAACGTATTAAAGTTGTTATTGCCTCTTCATGGCTTGAAAATATTTGGATAAATAATTTAAAGAAAACTTTGGAAATTTCTTATAAACGAATTAACTGTTTACTCGTTTCCTTCTATTGGATTAAAAATCATGTTTATAAAGTCCACGATTTAATGAACTACTGACATTATTATTGGACCACTAGTAAGTGTCGAAGTCGACCATCTCGTCTCTACTTCTTCTAGATTAGACGGGATACTCATTGAGTACACGTTGTTTTCGTACTCATACTACACTTCTGTTGCACAGGTATATGAAACTCCAGTGGCTTACTGGGCGTAGCAGCACGGATGATTCAGGGACTAGGTGAGTTGCATTATTCGAGGCGGCCCACAACTAGTATTGTCCCTTCCAGTAAATTGTATTTACTTTCTGTCCACTGTATTCCGGACGGATGTTGTATTGTATTATCTCCTAGAAATTGCTCATGCACTTGTGACACCGGGTTCTGCGATGATTTTGAAATATCTTGTATTAATTGCTTATTATTAAATTTGAATTGAAGCAACTATCTTTTTACTTACGAAATAAGAAGGGAAAACCTTGGTTTTCGAAATTGTTTAAATTGGGATCTAATTAAGTATTTTAGTTGGCTTGCCTGACAGCGGTGTCCGACGCCATCACGACCCTTAGTGAATTTTGGGTCGTGACAATTTAATATTAATATTAATATTAATATTCTATTATTAAAACAGATATTTAATAACATTTATGTTAATATTTATTATTAACAAATAAATTTGGCCCAAAAAGTTAATCAATCAATCATTTGACCAAATTCAAATCTGAAGCCGAGCGACGACAACGGTGACGGCGCGAGGCTTGCCTTCTTCTCAACTCTTTAAGAGCTAGAAT
Source organism: Nicotiana glauca (assembly GCA_026770625.1). Taxonomy (NCBI): domain Eukaryota; kingdom Viridiplantae; phylum Streptophyta; class Magnoliopsida; order Solanales; family Solanaceae; genus Nicotiana; species Nicotiana glauca. Next base: position 90,529 of record MU700200.1, read on the forward strand.
AGGAGCAATTCTTTATATACCCATAAAAAACCTCTTGCTCTTCCAATACGGGACAATGTCCCTTTGTCAGAGTGGAGAGTGGGGCGGGAACTTAAAATTTCATTTCCCTTTATTTCCCATTCATCATCTTTTAAGCCATATTAATGCTTAAAAATCCAACATAATTAAGTTTAGTTAGATTTGGTAAAATAGCGATTGATCCAGCTAGACAACAGGGATATTAATACAATATCTTGATCATTGATTTTCTATCCCTTTTTTCTACTATAACTGTGACGTTCTAGCCAACTTGCATGCACAAGTATCAAAATTCTGCCAACAAAGTCTATCATTTCTACTCTTTTGCTTCATTCTTTGTCTTATCTTTTGAATTACTTCTTCTTTAGGGGTTGTTGGCTTTAAATTGGGTTGAAAAAAGATCTTAATTAAATTAATTTGAAAGGAAATTAAATAAATTTCAATTTTAGTAGATATTGACAGATGCATTATAATGTCCAGGGGATAAATTTTCAGAAATAAACAAGAAAAATGATTAGTGATACTTCTAAATGAGATTGAGGAAAAAATTTAGCGGAAAATTTTCTTATCTTACTACTTTACCGTTCCATTTTTTTTAATCTTTAGTATTTTAATTATTGTATTACAATTATGTGTCATTTTAGCTGAATTAATTTGATCCAAAATAAATGTTGTTTCAGAAACTTTAGCTAAATTAAATACATTTTTTTATATATATTTTGAAATCTACCGTTGCTCAATAAATAATCTATAAAAAAAAATTAAAAAATATTTTACTATTTATTACTGATACTGAAATAAAAATAAAGGATAATTTAATAAAAAAATATTATGATTAATGCTATATCACAAGAATTTCTTATAATTAGTGCTATTAACTAATTTTCTTCTATTTGTCAAAGATACGTAGTTCCTTCGTCAGTTATTTGTGAACCAAACGACCCGCAATGCATAAGTAACACTTGGAAAAATGAAACGGAAACGACAAATGTCAACTGAGACACCAACGAACGGCAAAAACAAAAAATAAAACAAAAAAAGAAAAATCTAAGACGCCAATGGTGGCGTAGACCTTCAGTGTTTTCAGATTGACCAACAAACTTCCCTTCATTCATATATCTGTCTTTGCTTGACTTTCACTCCTACCCTCCCAACCCCTAATTGTTCCACCAAATGAAGAATTCCCAAATAAGATCAAATCTTTAGCTTCATTACTTCAAGAAAAAGAACATTTTTTTTACAAAATTTTGAGTTATTAATGGCAACAGTTATTCCAATTCAAAGATTACCAAGATTTGAAGGTGTTGGGTCATCATCACCTACAAACGTTCCCCAAAAGAAATGGTCCAATTGGCTACCTCTAGTAGTTGCACTTGTGGTTTTAGTGGAAATTGCATTTCTGGGTCGACTAGACATGGCTGAAAAAGCCAGCCTAGTCAACTCTTGGACTGACTCATTCTACCAGTTTACGACGTCGTCTCGGTCAACGTCCAAAGTGGAAATTAATGAGGCTGGATTGGGTGTGTTGAGGAGTAGTGAGGTTGATCGGAATTTGGAAACTGGGAGCTGTGAGGACTGGTTGGAAAAGGAGGATTCTGTGGAGTATTCTAGAGATTTTGACAAAGATCCAATTTTTGTTCATGGCGGCGAAAAGGTGATATAGTTTTCTTGTATATGTTTATTCTTTTTTTTCTAATGAATGGACTGAATAGAGCAGAATGAATATAGAGGATTCATATAGTTGAACATGAATAGTTTGGGAAGTTCTATGCACTAAACGATGTAATATTTTTCGTATTTTTAACGATGAGCGAAGGGGAGCCTTGGCATAACTGGTAAAGTTGCTGCCATGTGAGTCACGCATGTGAGTCACGGGTTTGAGCCGCGGAAACGACCTTTTGCAGACACGCAGGATAAGGCTGCGTAAAATAGCCCCTTGTGGTCCGGCCCTTCTCGGAACCCTACATAGCCGGAGCTTAGCGCATCTGGCTGCCCTTTTGACGATGAGTATAAGTTCTATGCACTAACGATGTAGAAAAGATTTACACCATTATGTCACTTAAAAGGTAGTAGCAGCTAATTCTCCGTGGAAACATTAATTGGTAATCGAGCATCTCTTTTAGACTTTGTTGCAATTTATGTCTTGTTATTTATTACATCAGTTAGCTGCCAGAGCTCTCGCGCGCGCGTGTGTGTGTTCCAGACATATGGCTTTGGTAGGTGGAATGATAAAAATTTGTTGTTTCAAATGATGCTTGGGTTTTCTTCTCGTTTTTTGTTCTTATATCATGTTTACAGTGAAATGTCTTATAAAGTACAGACTATTGACTATATTCCAAAACCTCTTCTATATGGGTAAAAATACTCATGAATTTTATATACTAGTAGGGAATAAGGGGAGGAGCCTTGAGTATCTTCTTTTTTTCTTACCTTTTTTTCCTTCATTACATTGAATTCTTCATAGAGCACTTAAGTGGAATGAGCAGAAATCAATCAGTAAAACTGCCATTTATTGCTTAAGTTTTATCATGACTAGTTCTTGTTCCCATGTTATCCACTGGTATATAGGTGAGAGAGCAGGTAACAGTTACTCGGTTACCATCTTTCTTCTTGATTTTTTCCCCTTACCATATGCAAAAACTGATGTTCCTTCAATCTTTATCTAGGATTGGAAGTCTTGTGCCGTAGGATGTAACTTTGGTGTGGATTCTGATAAGAAGCCTGATGCGGCATTTGGGACACCACAACAGGCTGGCACGGCTAGCGTGCTTCGGTCAATGGAGTCTGCTCAATACTATCCTGAGAACAACATCGTTACCGCACGACGGTGGGTAAGCACATCTTGAAAAAGACTTAAAACATTCTCACCACATTTGACACCTGAAAGATAATAGCATTTGTCCACATTTGAATTTTCATCTTGTGATCATTTTTTAATCAAACATATTTCACTTGGAAGTTTTTGCTTGCAATTAGTTTTTGACTAGACCTTTTTTCTTTGGAAAAGTAAGGTAGCGTATTATTAGCAAGCAGTACCAAGAAGGTAGCGAAAAAGTACAAAAATTTAACTTCCAAAGACTACTCAAAACCTGAATCTAGCAAGTTTAATAACTCATTTATACTAACTAATCCCTTTTATTGCCAGCAAAAGAGAGAGTGAGATACTGTAAACATCTATACTTTATAACTGAAATCTGTTCCTTTTCCCCCTCAAAATATCTTGTGTTTCTTTCTTTCCAAACTATCCAAATAATAAGCTTCCAGATCTCCAGTCTTTTCTCCACTGTGCTTGCAGCTGATGAGTGCACCTTTGAGATTTTGTGGCATTGCCCAGTAATATTCCAAAATATTTTTTTTTATCAGGATACCCCCAAGATATTAAGGAATAAAGACCAGATACTCCAAGAAACATTACGATGCATCAGCAGATGACTAACAGATTCACATAGACAATCCTGATTTGAACCACATTGAACACAGTTGGGAATAAATCTATAAGTAAACCTTCATTACACCGTCTATCAGTTCAAAAATTAGCAATTGGTCTCCATTTTCAACTTCTAGTTTTTTACTACCATTTTCAACTTTTATTTTTATGTTTATCTTTGAACTGTCCCCAAAAATTAGCAATTGGTCTCCGCAAAGAAACCCCATAAGGATTACTTACTGGTTTTGGATACTAAAATTTTTCCATGCCATAAATTGACTTAATAATAGCCTTCCATACTGCATATTTTCCATCATTACGATAAAAAGCAGTTGCATTTGCTCAAATAGCCGTCGGAAAGGGCATCTACAAATATGCAATTGTAAGTTGGTCCATGGAAGCCCTCTTAGAAACAATATACTTAGGATTATGTTGTTAAAATTTAAATTTTAGATCTCCTATAATTCTTCTCTGAATCTTTATATCTTTCTCTAGATAAATCTCTAACCAACTTTATAATTCCTTCTCATGTTTCAGAAGGGGATATGATATTGTAATGACAACAAGCCTCTCTTCGGATGTTCCTGTTGGGTACTTCTCTTGGGCGGAGTATGATATAATGGCTCCAGTGCAACCTAAAACTGAGAATGCGTTAGCAGCTGCTTTTATTTCTAATTGTGGCGCTCGCAACTTCCGGTTGCAGGCTCTTGAAGTCCTTGAAAGGGAAAATATCAAGATTGATTCTTTTGGCAGTTGTCATCGTAACCGGGATGGAAATGGTCAGTGTATCTCCATATAATATATTGATTGTTCATTTCTTGAAGTAGTTACCATTAAAGAGCTAATTGTCTAGTATATTTCAGTATAATGGGTTTGATTCACTCTTCCTCAAGTGTATTATAATCCTTTAAAAGCCAATTTTACTTGCAATGGAAACCTTATATTTGTTTCCTTGCGAAATGGACACATACGCATGCAAGTTTTTTAAATAGCCAGATGTTCAGATAGTCTAAAGATTTCATTTTGTGGATAGGTTATTTTACTGTTATTCTTGTTATCTTTTTTTCTTTTGGATAAGGTTAAGTTTTATTAATAGGAGTACCAAGAAGGTCACATAATTATATCAAAAGAAAGACAGCGAACACTTTTTTTATTTATCTTTTGAATACCTATTATTTTGCAACCCATTAAAATAGAGTTGAAAGCAGACACATTTTGTAAATTCATTGCAAAGAAGCTAGTTCCTGATTAGTTAGAAAAGAAAAATTTAGAGAAAAGGTAGCCTAGATAATTTTTTTCCCGGGAATGCAGAATATGTTTATACATGCCTGTGGTTTAACTGTACGTTATATATAAATTCACGTAGAATAGAGTTGAGAAGCAGACATTTTTTTTAGTAAATCCATCGTGAAGAAGCTAGACCTTGGTTTATTGGAAAGAGAAATTGAGAGAAAAGGTTTTCATCCAACAAAAAAATAAAATAAGAGAAAAGGAAGTCTTGATAAATCTCATGTTTGAATGCAGAATATTTTTATTCATGCCTCTAGTTTAATAGTACATTATATCCTGTGAACGCTCACTTGTCATCTTGTTCTCAATTTCATGGCAGTGGACAAAGTGGAAACTCTCAAGCGCTATAAATTTAGCTTCGCTTTTGAGAATTCTAATGAGGAAGATTATGTCACCGAAAAATTCTTCCAGTCTCTGGTAGCTGGTATTAACTTTTGCTTGTTAATTTTGGTTCTGATTTGAACACTTAGTTTCCGATGTATCTATTATTTTCTCTAAGCCCTCACCCCTCTATATTGATGCATTTTTGTTTTCCTTTTTCTGCAATTCATAATTTAGACATAGGAAATATTAGCCATAGAGCGCGCCATGAAGAACAAATATTGCTACAAGCACAAACTTCTGAGCACTTTATGGTACTTCAACTACGTTTTGTACCAAAATTTATATTTTCTGGTACAGCGCACAAATATGCGCAACTCTATATTCATTTAAAAATATTTAGGGCTTTTGTTAAATGATTTTATATGAATAATCCTTGTTTAATCATATTCTTTGTGTTCCTAGTCGATATATTTTAGGCTAGACTTATGCACTGAATCCTGTTTTTATGGTTTTTCACAAGTTACTACTTCAAAACTAGGATTTATGGTGTTCAAATCTATTATGCTGATAGAAGGATGTTCATGTAAACTTGCAGGTTCTGTCCCCGTGGTGATTGGTGCTCCAAACATCCTAGACTTTGCTCCTTCTCCTAATTCACTTTTACACATTAAAGAGCTGAAAGACGCTGCATCAGTTGCCAAGACTATGAAGTACCTTGCAGAAAATCCTAGTGCATATAATGAGTCATTAAGGTATGTATCAATTCATGGTGATTATTTGAATTTTCCTGTCCTAAATTAACTTTTCGTTGTTTGTCCTGAAAATTTATCCACTCTCTTAAAGAAAAACCTTTTTCCAACATCTTTCTGTACTTTTTCGATATCATGGTATTGGGAAAGTAACATGGGCCTATCTCTATAGGTACAAAATTTTATTACCCAATCTTATTTTGTGACATACTTATATGTAGTTTTGGTCTAATTAAAACTCCTGAATTGGGAAGAATGTTCTCTCTCTCTCTCTATGTGCTCCCTTCCGCTAGTCTGGAGTTGCAATTGGCCCTTTCCTTTCAAAATTTATTAAGGGTTTCTTAGACTTCCTGGGTTTGGCTAACAAATGGTTTGTTTTCATTGTTTAGGTGGAAAATTGAGGGTCCATCTGACTCTTTCAAAGCCTTGGTTGACATGGCAGCAGTTCACTCTTCTTGTCGTTTGTGTATCTTCTTAGCAACTAGTATTAGGGAGAAAGAAGAGAAGAGTCCAAAGTTTACTAAACGTCCCTGCAAATGTACCAGGGGTTCAGAAACTGTCTATCATGTATATGTACGTGAAAGAGGGAGGTTTGACGTGGAGTCCATTTTCCTAAGGTATTCTCGATCTGTCATGACTAAATTCTATTCATGCATATATAAATGCATTTTCTGTATATGTTCCTGTGCCAAATTTAGGTACTCTTTCTCATCTAATCCAAAGCATTGGATGGCAATTATTTGAGAAACTTTCTCCAAATTTTCTTTTGTGATATACCTAGCAAACATGAATACTCCATATATTCTAAAATATTTTTCTTTTCTTTTTCTCCCTTCTTTATGTTGTCTTGTTGTCTAATACCCAGACATATTGTTGTCTTTTTGGACGGAAACCTAGTGGCAACATGTCCTATCTAAACTATTTCTTGATCGATTTGATAGACTTAAGTAGGGAAGTTCCGGAAAATACTTGGCAAGTGGTGTTTGGTTCACTAGTAAAGCTAAGAGATGGGGCTAGCAATTTAAAGTTGGGGGGATCCGACCATGAAAAAGAAATATGGACAGCCGATGTCATAATATGATTTCTCTCCTGCTCTTCTCCTTTGTCTTGCTGAGCATATACAGACTATTTCATGTATCATTGACAAGTCTTATGTTATCTTCGAATTACCGTTATTGCTGGAACCTTTGCAGGTCATTTAATTTGTCATTGGAGGCTTTTGAATCTGCAGTACTGTCGAAATTCAAATCTCTAAAGCATGTTCCCATTTGGAAAGAAGAAAGACCTGAAATACTACGTGGAGGGGATGAACTAAAGCTCTACAGAGTATATCCTCTCGGCATGACACAGCGACAGGCATTGTACACCTTTAAATTCAAAGGAGATGCAGATTTTAGGAATCACATCGAAAGCCACCCATGCGCAAACTTTGAAGCCATATTTGTATAGATCAAATCCAAACCTGAGAGTCTCAACGGCAGCTTGTTGTAGGCCATAGCGTATTCCTCATTCTTACTATCCGCCCCACTGCCTAACATCATTCTGGTTATGATTTTTGCAGTACAAAATGTTGTCCTGGAAACTTCTGATCTTTTACATTTTCAAGTAAAAAGGAACAAACTCTGAACCTTGAATGGACATGCCTAACCTCCCAAAGTAGTGCAGTTGCGAAATTGCCGGGGTGATATACAGAGACTTGGACTTGGTTTTGCTAGCAGGAAATTCTAGCCGATCGATTTGTCATTTAGTTCAGAGAACATGTCCATCGTGTTATAAGTAATGATAAGTGCAGAAACTAATTAAAGGTTCTTTTTTATACCAGTTTTGTTTAAATATTTGCCATTTATTTTGAAAGGTTTTGTTTTGATGCTTCTAGACAATAGTTTTAGTAGTATTTCTGCATTGGCGGATGCTGCAATATTATCTTGTGTTCATTCTTCTACTACAGAAAATATCTTAATTTATCCTCCGTTATACTTTTGGACAATTCATGTTAGTACATTATCTTGTATTTGGCGTCGACTTTAATGAAACCCGGAATAATAGAAATAGGTTCGTGTTCGCTTCCAAAGTCCGTTGTCTTTGCCCAAGTGTGGACTGCAGACGACTCTCCCATGCTTCCATTCCTTCTTGCTTCTAATTCCTTCTTGCTTCTAACTAGGACTTTGAGTAATAAAGGGTAAAAATAAGATATTTCATAATAGAGAGATACTATTGATGAGTTTTCCATTGTCCAACAAATACATATGATTACAGCAAAGTACATGGAAAAAATAAGATATTTCATAATAGGGAGATACTATTGATGAGTTTTCCATTGTCCAACAAATACATATGATTCCAGCAAAGTACATGAAGTTAAGTTATTTTTACAAAACATTAAAAAAAAAAAAATGCAGATATGTACATGATAAAGAGATCAATTTTCTTCAAGAGAACCTCCAAATTCTCCAAAAACACCTCAACAACAAGAAAATTAAATTTCTTCCCCCTTGGTTATATCGAACGCTATCATTGCTTCCTCCATCTTCAAATCCTATCAGTTAGCTCCTGAAAACGAATAAAATAAGTAAGGAAGTTAATAAGTAATAATATAAAATAACTCGCTCTCACTCCAAATCCTAAATCTTGAATCCGTCTCTGATTACCTGTGATATTAGCAAACATGTCATTGCAGAAATCAGGTGTCTTTGTCTCATCTATTCTATCTAAATCTCCACCATTTTTATCATCTTTCTGTGGCAATATTTGAGATCTCTTCAACCCCAAACGTTGCTTCCAACTTCTCATCCCCTTTCCCATTCTTGGAAAAATATCATCATAATCATCGTCATCATCAACAAGAAGCTCATCTTTAAGAGTTGTAGTTCTACAATTCTCCCTCAATGGCAATAATTTACCTTTGGAGAAAAGTTCATCTGCAGAGATCATGTTGTAGCCTGGGGCAGAGAACTCGAAATCCGAGGACACAGGAGCTTCTTTGTAGCCATTTTCATGCCTCAAATGGGGTTGTTGAGTATCAAGAAAATCATTAGAAAATGATATTCTTGGACCCATTGTTGTGTAGAGTCCTTGTTGATCATTGTTAAACATGTTTAAGCATGCCATATTTGGGGCAATCAAAATAAATTTTCTCACTAAATTTCAATCTTTCTCATCCAATATGTGAACTCACATGCTGTGGTGCTGGTCTTTATATAGATGGTTCCTAGCTAGCTATATATGGTCAGAGTTATTTGGTTTACTAGTACTGGTGGAAGCAAATAAGGGAAAAAACCATAAATAGCGAGATTTACAACTGGTAATTGAAAAATAGTCACAGTTTCAAAAGTAACAGAAATTTAGCTAATTTTATATGTAAAGAAAAACTCTGAACAAAAACATCATTAAAAATCCGGAAAAATTCCGACATAATATGTTGTAGTTCAAAATTTTTACATATGAAATTCCAGCATAATGTGCTGGAATTTCATAATGTGCTAAAGTTTCAACATAATACGTTGGAATTTTATATGCAGGAGCTCCATAATCCAGCATATTATGCTGGATATGCTGGAACTTTTTGTGTGCTGGAGTTCAACATAATATGCTGGAAGTTTATGCGCAGGAGCTCCATAATCCAGCATATTATGATGGAACTTTTCGTGTTTTAGCAAAAATAGTGGCTATTTTTTTTTAATGACTTTACAAACATTGACTATTTTTTAATGGGAGAATGACACAGTTACTCACAAAAATAAAACTATTTACCTTTGTTTACCCATTTATTTTTTACCTATCAAACTAATTACATTTCCTACCCATAGTAGTTTTTGTGAGGAATTTTCTCTTTTTTCTCCAATTCCTTTTTTGTTTCTATGCTTCTTTTCTTTTTTCTCGTTTTCTTCTTCTTATTTTTTTTTTCTTTTTTCCTTCTCTAATTTCATTTAAACTTCTTTTTTTTATATTCTTTTTCTCTTCATAATCTAATTTTATTTACTATTTTCCCTATTTATTATTAATTTTTTATACGATAAAAAAAAAACTAATATAGTAAATATTTATTCACTTTTTTTTATAAATATAACTTATATAATATACCCTTTGTCTTTATATATATATATATATATATATATATATATATATATATATATATTCAATTATTAAACTGACATTATATGAGTTGTCACTTGATCTAATTCACTGAATATAAGTAGAATATAATATTAAAATATTGAAAAATATAATAAAAGTATAAGTAGCAAAAAAGACTTCAAGTACTCTATGATAACAATATGGTATACATGTATAACAACAGAGTATATGATTGCTCTAGAATATTGCTAACTATCTGCGATTATACTATTGTACCAAAAAATTAAAGAATGCAATAAAAGTATGAGAAAATTACATGCTGGCATTGCAAGCTATATATTCACAAAGCAACTTGCGCATTCCGTATACTAACATGGTATATAGTTGTATGGGGTCGTTCCAACAATTGCCTATAACTATAAAAACTATTACATAATACACGTAATCTATATCCATCGGCACAAAAAAATTCCAGCACTACAAATAATGTTCATATAAATAATTTCAGAATAGTAATCACTTAAAAATACAGTTAAAACAACCGAAAAATTGTTCAAACTACCATATGATACCAATATGGCATATAACTATACCAACATGGTATACAACTTTACTGGTTAATTTCCGACAACTATATGACTATACTACTATTACATAACACAGATACATAAGGAGAAAAATAAAAAAATAGTGTACCACATATTAATATAATAAAGTATTTCAAGATAGTGTACTATATTACTTTTATTAAAAGAAAATTAAATAGTGTACCAATTAAATGCAGCTAATACAAGCAAAAGGATTCAACTAGCATATGATACCAATATAATATATAGCTATACCAATATGGTATATGGTTGTACGAGGTCGTTCCAACAACTGTATATAACTATAAAATCTATTATATAATACACAAGATCTATGTCCATAGGTACAAGAAAATTCAATACAATAAAACATGATCATATGAATCATTTCAGAATACAAGTCACTTAAAAATGCAGCTAAAATAATAAAAAAATATTTCAATTACCATATGATACCAATATGATATATAATTATACCAATAGGCTATACAATTCTACTAATTAATTTCAGGCAACTATATATGACTATACTCCTATTACATAATACACATGCATAAAGAGAAAAATAAAAAATAGTGTACCACATATTAATATAATAATGTATTTCAAGATATTGTACTATAATACTATTATATAAAACAAACACATAAAGAAAAAATCAAAATGCTTATATAATACACATGCATAAAAGAAAATTAAAAAAATTAAGATATTGTATTATTCTACTATTACTAAAGAAAAATCAAATATAGTACCAATTAAATGTAGTTAATACAACCAAAAAAGGTTTCAACTAACATGTGATACCGGTACAGTATATAGATATACCAACATGATATACAATTGTACGCAAAGAGTTTAAAAAGACTTTTTAAATTCAGTTATTAAACTAAAATAATATCAGTTGTCACATAATCTAATTAACTCAAAATTTCGCCAGAACCTCAAATCAATAATTAAACCCACCCTAGTTAAAATTGGTTCAAAATAAATACAATCTCAACAAACCAATTTACGCATTTCAAGCTTCAAGGTCCTTTAACAGTGAATTTTATTGTTATTATAATAAATCTCTGAAAAATTAAACTTGTGCAAGTAAAAAAAAGTAATAACAGTAATAATTTAAGGTAACAAAATGACAAGGTAAAAACACTTTATGATGCAATACTAGAATATAATAAAAATTAAAAAACAAAAAAATTTCAGAAAATAGTAAATCAATATTCATTCCAGCTCTCAATCTCAACAAGCAATAAAAATTATAGAATTTTCAAACTTTTATTACTAAAAATAGCTCTAGGGAATTTCACTTTTTTTTTTAAAAAGGAACAAAAAACTTCAAAGAAGGTGCTCAAATCTAATAACTACCATGCCACAAGCTAATTAAAAATCAGTTTGAGAAAAATTCTTTGGACACCAATCAGATAAAGGTATAACGAAAACAGATATAGGTAGTCGGGTAATATTTTTAGTTCAAATGTATATAAATTGTAACAAAGTTTTAGATGGGTAAACACGGGTAATTATTTTAGTTTTCATAGGTAGTTAGCATAAATTGCTCCTTTTTAATTACCAGTCTAAAAATTAGCTAGCCCGTACTATATTTACATCAAATAATTAAAATGCATATAAATTGATCCAAACACTACAATTATTGAAAAAGGAAAAAGAAAAATATGAAGTGTATGTTATAAGACAAAATGACCACATTGCTGCATGGATAATACTGACAAGATTATTACATTATGCCAATCAGATCTGTCGAACTGTTAGAACAGACAACAAAATAATACTATTATTTTTTCTCCTTTTGCTTTACATTTTGTTCAAACAACAAATTTAACTTGATCTAACACATCAGACATGTGAGTCCATTAAAATAAAACACATTGCAGTGTTGTCTTCTCTCTTTCTTAATGGTATTGTCCGGGCTAGTTTAGACACATAGTTCATTGAATATGTACTAACTTTCACATTACGGCACCTCGATTATTTTATCCAATATATTATCTCCTACTAACACAGATATCGGACATAGTTTTAACCCATTTTAATGATAAATAGGACACACCATTGAGTACTTATCTTGTCTATTAGTATAAGATAGTCTGAGGAGAAAAAAAAAATATTTGTCAGCATTATCCTTTCCTTGAGATTAACGACAGATGCATTGGATAAGGCAGCTAGTTCTATAACATATTATTTACTAGTCTTACTCCTTTTGTTGACTATTTACCACCCCAAAGATGAATGTGGCAGAAACAAGGAAATATAATACGATATGGCTCTATGGGATTGTGAACACATTACTTTTCCTTAACTTTAAACGTACCTGCTGTTGTAAACAGTCCATTGTAATTCTCAATATACATTCAACGTCTGAAAGGCCTTATACTTCCAACAACCTTAATTTATGTAGCAGAACATGTCTCATGTAGTTGGACAACTGGATAATTTGTCACATTTAGTTCACCAGGTCTCTGCAGTGACAGACAATGTGTAATTGCTATTGGATTTTAAGTGATATATATTTGTTTACCTCGAAAATACGAATAACAATTAGATTTGGTTTGCGGTTTTAAAGATATGTGATTTAGTCAATACCAATTAATAATCAAAAAATATGAAGTAGAAATAAAAGAAAAAAATGAATCAAACCAATGTAACTTAGTGACCTCAAGGTGGGTTTAGAACAATAAGAACTATTAGGCAAGAAAAGTAAAGTAAGAGCAGTAGATCCAAAGGACAATTCTGATGAACAGTAGGCAAAAAGTAGAGACACCTCAATGATTAGATGATGTTACAAATGATTGTGGTCCCTTTTACATAATAGGGGAACCTTAAATAAGGTATATTTCTATTTACAGTAAGGATATTCCTGATACAACTGTCTAACCGCCTAGTACGGAATCGTACAATCCTATTCCGGGACCTCGGCCATGATCTTGGGGATGTGGAAGGAATCTAGCTTATTCTGTTACAAATCCATAACGGTAGAATTTCGGGGTCGAGCACACTTAGCTTCGGTATACCTCGCACTCCTATCTTCGGACATTGCATTCCGCCCTCGGGCTCGAGTCTAATCTGTCGAGCTCGAACTCGATCTTACCCGAACTCGGGTTTTGGACAACCTCTCGAGCCTATAGATCGAAGGTATACGATCTCGACCGTATACAGATAGTCCCCGCATTTCTTAGAGTAAGGTGATAAGAAAATATTTGAGCCTCGATCCTCCGGAGTCTATAATGATGATGTCATTCCCGTGATGTAGGCGCTCGAAGTGACTGAGACGTCCCATCGGTCCGCTTCCCGAAAACATTAAATGCACGCCGGTACTGGTCAGCCACTAGCACCGCCGAACCGTCGTCGCCCTTCTATAAATATGAGGCTACTTCTTTGACTAAAGAACTTTACTGTTTCATCTCATCTTTCACTTCTTCATCTCTTCTTATAATCATCTGTTTTCACTGTGCCTTTAAGCACCGAAAAACGCCAAGTTCTTGTAAAAACACCACGTACTGCCACCGTCCGTGTTCTTTAGCTTAGAGTCATGGCTAAAACTTCCAAATCAATTCCCAAAAAAGATAAAGCGTCATCTTCTCCTACATACCGGGCGGCCAAACCGGTGGTGACACCGACTCTTGAAGAAATCACCCCCGACCCTTGCGTGATTAAGAAGGACTTCAATATTGAAAATCCCCCCGATATCCCAGGCCGATGCAGGAATGCTTCTCGGTATATTAGTTTGATATCGAAGAATTAACTCAAAGCTATGAAGAGGGACAACGGCTGGGAAGACGAGGTCGCGGTTCAGTTCCCAGGCCCCGAGGAGAGCATCACTACCCACGTGGAGGGATTTTTAAGTGTTTACACTTATCCCTTTACACTGGGTCCCCTCGGCCTTTCCGAAAAAGTAGCGCAACATGATTACGATGCGCCAAAAGGAGGGATGGATCTGACCAAGGGCGACCTCGTATGTTTTACAGAAGTCGATCACTACTATCAGATCCATTCCTCCTTTTGGCGCATCGGGATCATGCTGTGCTACTTTTTCGGAAAGGACGAGGGGTAGGAATTCACCCTCAACCATCTTATTTGGCTATATCGGCCTCAGCCGTTCTAAGGGCTCATCAAGCTGCAGCGTTGGGCAAAGAAATCCTTCTTTGCTAGCAACGAGGAAGACAAAGATCAAGGTTGGATGAGCCGCTTCATCAAAATAAGAACTTAGGATGTCATTCCCCGGGACAAAATGTCGTTCCCAGAGAGATGGAATTTTAATCGTAAGTGGGGTCCTTCTTCTCAATATCTATACATACCTAGCTTTCACTTCTCATAATACTTTTGTCTTTTCTGCAGCTGCTTCTTGGACACCTCACGTTGTCCCGGACCTTGAGGACTGGGTCCGAAAGTTAGCCGTGTCCTCCTCGTATGACGAGCGCAAGTGGCATGATTTGTCGAGGGGAAAAAGGGAGTCCAAGCATCATGGTAAGTGTTTTTTCCATGTTTCGAATGTTTTTCATTTATTAGAGGCATCAACTTATTCATATTTACTTATGCAGGCATCGGAGAAATCTCCGAAATGAGGCAAGCCCCGCTTGGGGAGAAGGCTGCATCCTCGATCCCGAAATCGGGGAAGGATAGCAAACAAATAGGGCTTCAAATCCCAAAGATTCATAGGACGTGAGGACTCCTACTCGAAAGCCGATGATGAAACATGTTCATGTGGACTTGGATTCAGCCATTCAACACCTGGAAGACGAAGAGAACGAAGGTGAATAATTGGCACTGGTACCTCAAACCAGGAAACCAATCGATATCGCCAAATCCTCCGAACTCGATGCCTAGCTTCTCGATGAAGGGATTCCTGAAGAGAGATTCGGGGAAAGCCCTTGAGTTCCCCGAGACCGAGATCGCACCTCCTTCGTCAACAAATATGCCAAGGGGACAAGTGCTGAGAGGGCCGATATAAAATTTGTAAAAATTACCTTAGCCATATTTTGGTATAAATATAAGAATCCAATAAATAAATCATCAAAAATAATAATTTTGGACATAATTATTGGGATTTTATGGATGAAAAAGGAAAATAAATTAATTAAAAGCCTTAAAAAATGATGAAAAATATAATAAAATGCTTGGACATATATATATATATATATATATATATATATATATAT